>CAJNIZ010019779.1:0-10785 GCA_905231905.1 Symbiodinium pilosum | reverse complement strand
GTCGAGCGATATGATCCTGCGATAGCCCTGCCGAATTGCCTCTGCACACCAGGTGATCACAGGCCTAAGGTCGCTAGCAGGGTACAAGACACAGGGCTCTGTCGGCGAGCTTGCCTCAGCTTGAAATGCCAACTTCCTCGTTCCATACCTAGTCGACAGCGTGGGTTCTGTTGGGTACCCTAAACCCTAGACCCTGAAACCCTCAACTCCTAACCCCCTGAACCCCTAAACCCGAACCCCTAAACCCTCGAATCTCGCCAAGCCATGTCGTGGCAGCAGTGCAGGCATGCTTGCCGCCCCACAACTTGCAAGACCTTTTAAGCAAGCCCTGAACATATTATGGGTAGGGTTCAGGGCTCACGCTCGGAATACTGTTCTAAACTAACTCCACATGAAGAAACATTCATGAGGCCAAACGAAATTTACTGGGGGTCCACTATGGAGGTAGGATTTTTGAAGACCAAAGTCACCGCATGCTGTGCAATCCTGATGCTACAGAAATGCGCATGCTTCGGATACTGCCACGTTCAAGCACTAACCTGATACTGCCTCTTTAAATTCTCCAATTCGTGGGGTAGACCAAGCTGATAACTGTTGATCTCACACTAAGCACTGCAATCCTTACAATATTCCAGGTCCGCATATGAACTCCCCACGGATGGGACATGTGCTTGGAACTCAAAACACGTAATTCCCAGAAACTGCATGTAGCCTCCACGGTAGAGCCCACAGGTGAACCCCTATACCCGAAGCCTCCAATCCCAAACTACAAGCCCTGAACCCTAAACTCAAAATCCTAAACCTTACCCCACGAACTGCTCCCTAAATCTTGAACCCTGAAAGCCCGAAGCTCAAGCTGTATGCCTCAAGCCTCATCCCGAATCTCCACCCTGAGCACAAGGGTTAGGCATGTTGCGAACCACTAGTGTTATCCACAATACCAACTATACAAGACAATAGGATGTTATAGGAGAAGCAATTTGGGGGTGACCGAAATCCTCAACTTCCTGGTGTTAGTAATGAAGTAATGGAACTCAATTCAATGGGTTCATAAGCCATAAACACCCCAAAGCCTAAATCCTATAGTAGCCTCCGCGCTGTTTACATTCCCTAGTAGCCTGAACCCAAAAGCTAAACCCTACATGTTCCCTCTTGTTCAACTTTGCCACCTTACTACCTGCACTTCGAAAGTCCAGGCCACATCAAAAAACAAGATAGGTAGAGATATACATATATATAGTCCCCCTTAAGTAGATAGAATATGGTTTTGGGTATGTTATAAGAAGAACCCCATATACCCATAGTCTATCTACTTAAGGGGGACTAGATGCATATATTACAAGCAAAAAGATTCTACATAGCTTGGGGCCCAGGCAGTACCCCTATGTGGCATGCCTTGAGCAGGGCAACGTCACGAATCGTCCGCTCGGGCGACTTTACCATGGCAGCACCGCCATACTTGATCACCACCTGAGCCATTGTCTAAACTCCTAGTATCCCCCTTAATAAGCCCTATAGTAGTCCCCTATATAATCCCCTATATAACCCTCCTTTCAGAAGTTTAGACTATAGCTCACCTCAAGTCTTAAAGGGTTTAGGGTTTAGAGGGCTTCGGGATCGGAATCTCAAGTCTTAAAGGGTTTAGGGTTTAGGGCTTAGAGGGCTTAGGGATCGGCACCTCAGGTCTTAAACAGCTTGGGGTTTAGAGGGTCTAGGGATCAACACCTCAGGTCTTAAGGTTCAGCGAGAGAGTGTGGGGTTTATATGCCTTAGGGTTCTTGGGTTATAGACATATTAGGACCTGCAGGAATATATTGGTTAAAGAGCGCGAGTACCCAAACTTGGACCCTTAGGGTTTAGGGTTTACGGTAGGGTTAGTTGAAGAGTTTACGACTTGGGTGTAGGCATCAGATTTAGAACATTTCGGGTTTGGGTTGCGAAAGGCGGGGATCGCTTTTGCAGAGTCTTACCTCATAAAACTTAACTGCCCTAAACCCTAAACCCTAAACCCTAAACCCTAAAAACCTCATTAAACTTAACTGGAGGGTATATCCTGGACCCTAAGCCCTTCCGACTCACGGCTTACCCAGGAACTCTGGGGTCTGAACATGGAAAAGAGAGAAATTGCGGGTTTCCTGGCTCGTCACGTTTGAAGGGGTTTAGGGTTAAGGGATTAGGGTTTAGGGTCGAATCCTCATTGTATCGGGCTAAGGGCTTAGTGTTTTGCGGGTCTGAGTATGAAATATTGAATGTACCACTGCATGTGGGAGGGTTGAGGACCTGTCGTCTTTCTGTTGATCAACTTGGTCAACATCTGAACTCTTTTCTAAGAGCTCCGCGGTCCTTCAAAGGCTTTGTGAGTTCGTGCTGTCTAATGGCTTGAGGGTTCAATGAGTTTAGCACACTCTCAACTGGGTTGCTGTTAGGGAACTTAAATTAAGTTACCAGAATGGCTTTATATATATATATACCACTGAAATGGTTTCCCCAATGTAGTAACTTAAATTAAGTTCCTTGCCAGCGACCCAGTCAACGCTTGTCTGGCGTTGGCGGCCAAACTGCTTGAGGTACGGACAACAGACCTAGCAATCACTGGGAAATTCTGAGGAGTTCACAAAACCAGTACTGAAGGCTGTTTATGAGAAGGCATGCAGCTGTCTAGTGGGGCGATGCTCGAAAATCCATTCTTGCTCTCTTTGGAGAATCCCTTGAATTTTTCCAACAATACGAGTAGGAATATCCCTTCTGAAGTTGCTGCAAGACGCCGCATGGCTTACAGCCATCATTAGTATCGCTTGGCTGCCACACGCAGTCGCACTGTAGTCATCTCAAACGTCTCCCACCCAACCCAAACCTTGAACCCCAAACTCTAAAAACTAAGGCCTATAGTCCCCCTTAAGTAGAGAGAATTTGGTGTATATGGGAATCGTATTAATTATGCCCAAAGCCATATTCTATCTACTTACAGGGGAATATACACCCAGACGCCCAGAAGTAAACTCCAAGTCCAGGAGCTAAAACCCTCTGACCCCAAATCCCTGTACGCCACCGCAAGCTCGGCCCGCCACGATGGAACCACTAAGCTTGGCTAGGGCCGGCAGTGACTCAGCCAGGGCCTGGAAGCATTGATTTTGGGTTTAGGGTTTTGGGTTTAGGGTTTTGGGTTCGGGTGGGCCTGGAAGGGGCTTAGGACACATTAGAACTCGGGCTTAGAAGTTCTCCGGTATAATTAGGATGCAACCATCGATATGCTACTTATAGCCTGACTAGAAGCCTAGTGATTCCAAATGTTACGGGCTAGAGCCTTCTGAGGCTTTGGGGCTCAAGCGGGCTCCTAGAAAGATGGGGGACCAATAGAAAACTTTGTCACGGAACTTTGATGTCCGAATGACGCCCCTCATCTGAGAATGCTGGTGTATATCAACTGAACCTTACATAAATCCTAACATGTGTCATCCCTGAAGCCAACTTGAGAGACCCAACGTGCCCAGACACAGCTTTCATAGTAGAATGCCACACTGCAACTGTCTCTTACCTCCTCCGAAGCCTTCCCGAATCAATCAAATCAGCAGGTGAAACTTTCAACCAGCTCGGTCCCAAACTCATCCGGCAAGATACAGCGATTGCTCACCCACAACCTTAAACCCAATGCCCTAAACATGAGAAAAATTGCTGAATGGTGGCTTACCAGGCTGTGCATCTTCGCCACCACGCGCTGTTGAGCTAGCTATGGTAGTTTCCATACATAGGGTATCCCAGAATAGACCCCCAATACCACGTTCGTTGTTATAGGGATCCCAAAATGGCACCCTTAATTTTGGGAAATCCTCACGTGTGATCAGGAACTCGTTGCGTAGAGGTGAACACTCCTAGCGCCGACTTCGAAGTGCAGCAGCCCTTTGCATTCACCTGTAAAAAATAGTGCTAGTAGAGAACTACACACAAGCCCCTCGGTATTGCACTGCCAGGGGATCATACGAAGTTTTTGAAGGGCCTTAGGGACCCTAGGGATATGTGGGGATCATATACGGATTATCTGAGGATTATGAGGTCCTGTACGCAGAGGTATAAAGAGGGGCCTTACACTTACATATCTATACACATAAATCCCATCGAGTAGCCAGTCGAACCTGCAGATACTCAACCTTGGGAAGCCCTGTATGAGCAAGTTAAACTTGAGGATTTAAGTGCTGATGGCTTACTTAAAACCCAAAGTCCCAAGCGTTGAGCCTTGAGCCTTGCAAAATATTCAGGGCTTAGGGTAGCAAGATGCTGCGCATCAACAGTCCCAACATGTCCCCTATGAACCCTAGGGTTGAGGGCTTTAGGGTTGAGGGTTTCCTAAGCATTCCTAAGCCCTCTGCCGGAATTCAGGGGTTTGGGGCTGCGTCTGAGGGTTTAGCAGCTTATGGGTCCCAAGAACTAGCAGGCACAGATGATGGCCCCGAAGTATCTATGTAAGACCTCCTTTGTGCCTAGAATACATATTTACTGCTCAGCTACATGGACTCTAAGGGTTGGTAGATTTTGGTCGCTGGCAATAGCGAAGTATACAAATTGGACCTTGACCAAACTCTGTTAATGTGGACGCCTGGAAACCTGCTGATGATTCCCTTATGGTCCACATACAGCTGTAGTCTTATTACTTAGCTCGAGCTGAGAAATCATATTACAGAACGCTACTGACTAATGTAACCTACAATAGCAATCTTGGGTGATAACTTGGGCTTACCCTGCCCAGGACTTGACTGCTCCTGTGGCACTGGGGGGGGTGCCTTCTTCGCAGAACTCTGGCCAAAAGAAGCAGTATCATGAACGGTGATGCGTGGTGGCGCTGCGCTCTGGCTCGTCTGGCTCAGGTGTGTTGACTACTCTGGCCTGGAGGCGCGCTGCTCTTGCCAGGAGTCTGTGTCTGCCTCTGGCGTTGACTAGTTTCGCCTGGAGCTGCGGGGCTACCAACTGTCTATCGCCCAAGGAGGAGGTTCTGACGAAGCTGCGGCAGCGGTTCCCCATTGCTCTGGCTGAAAGCTTTTAATCTCTGTCTTGCCAGGCGTTCCATAATATGGCTTTGGCGGCGGCTGTTGAAACCATGGCTTGTCTAGCGTCCACTGACCGATTGGGTAGGGGTCTGGCCCTTTTCGTTTGGGAGCATAGGGTGGCCCACCTTGATACTGGTATGGGGAGGTTGGGGCTCTGGCCTCTGGATTGCTGCAAGGGCCGGCGAAGCTGTCCCAAACTTCTGCCGAAAAAGATCTGAACACCTAAAGCGTGCCCAAGCACCCAAAGATTTGAATGTACGTGAACCAACCCAAATTCCTGTAAAACAGACACAAGGCAATGGTTGGCGTCTGAAAAAACCATTATGTGTGCACTGGAAGATTGTATCTGGAAACCCTAGACACGAAAGCCAAAGCTCCCAGACCTAAACTGAAACAAAACCCCAACTCTCCACCCCCAAACTTGAAACCCCTCGACGCTGAACCTTAAAACCCATACTTTAAATACAACGAACCTACTGAACTGTACACCCAAGAACTTACCTCTGGTCAGCAGGCAATGAAGGAACTGATCCCACTAGTTGAGTAATCCCTATATAATAACCCCAAGACTGTCATCAGTTCGCTTCGAATTTCATTTCTACTGGCTAGGCCCCTAAACGGTAATTGCCATGTGCTTTCCATTCCCCAAACGAAAAACATGAAACTCTACATTAAGCCGTAGTTTCAGTCTTCTTGTCCATTCCTTCATTCTGTACTAACAACCAGCAAGACAACCCTATACCCTAGACCTTCTACATGCCTGTGAACCCCAGGCTTCATTGTTTGTTTTTCCATCTGCTTGCCCACTTAATTCTCCAATGTTGGGGTGATATCCCTACATGATCCCTATATAACCCTGATACTTATCCCTCTACCCTAACGTAAACCCTAAACAAACCCTAAATCCCTGAACCCTGAACCCCAAGCCCTGAATCCTAAAACCTAGCTCTAAAGCCTACGTCAAAGTTTAAAACGCCTGCGCTCGAGTCTGGAGATCCAGAGCTGGCGCAACCTCCTCCTCATCCTCATCAGCCTCCACATTATTTCAGGGTTTAGGGTTTAGAGGTTGGGGGTTTTAGGGTTTGGGGTGTAGGATTACGTGATGGGTTTAGGGGTCAGGGGGTTTAGGGTGACGGATTCTAGGGTTTGGAGATCAGGGGTCTAGGACTTGATGGGAGCAGTATAAGCCCGAATGATAACTGGCAAGCATACCCTAGGTACAACCATATTACGACTTCAGGGGCTTTAGTTGGGCTGTAAGTAACTTCAAATATACTTGGGTTATACTAGCTAGCCCTCATCCTTGTCAGACTCCAAGGTAAGGGCCTAATTAGTAGGGTTCAAGGTTTGGGTAGGTGGGTATATACAGAGTTTAGGGATGTTCCCCCCGATGATGGAGAATAAAATAAAAAAGCAAGATGAACAATGATATGGACACTTGGTTTATATAAGGGGGTTATGGTTTACAATTTTTAGATTCCATGAAGTTTACAGGGCTTACGGGGTTTAGGGCAGTTGGTCTTGAACTGCTTACTCTGCATGGAGACATGCTGCGATCACCTTACATTCCCTGTACCTTGAAACCCTAAACCCTAAGGCCCCACTTTGAGATCTGAAGTAGCTGTAAGTAGCTTGCTGCACCCAGTGCAGGGCTCCAGCAGAAGCAGAGAAAACTACTCTGCAACTTTTTGCCAGCAGTGCGGATAAGGACGGGAACGACGTTTAAACTGCAAAAGGAATCCTTCCCAGAACATAATTACAACCTACGCCCTAGACTTATGCGACCCCTTCTGCGATGGCTACTAACTATGCTCTTAGCAAAGAAGCCATGAAACATGGCAAAACCCTGCCTTCCGCATACCAAGCCTGAGCTCCCAATGTCATCTGTTAAACACCCTCAGCCGGAAATTCTAAACCCTAAACCCCAAAGCCTTAGGCCAGCCTTGGCAAACTTGATCTCATCGCCTTGTGTTGCAGCCAGCGACACCTCACAAACATGTGGCTTGCCCTCAACTTACTGGGCGGGCGGGGGTGGGGGGTAGTTAAGGAATAATATGTTCTATAGGGGCTTAGGGTTTAGGCTTCAGGGTTCAGGTCTCAGGGCTTCGGTTTTTACATAGGGATTACATTCCCTTCTTCCATCTTCTTCCCCTAACCACGAGTAGATCAAAATGGCGGGCAGTCGTACTGTCTAGGAGGTAGGACTCAGGGTACATAATTAGGGTAGGTGGAAGATGTCTTGCGCCACCCTATATGGGCCTAAGAACGGTAAGTACCGTGCTGTTGAAAGCCAAGGGCTTAAGTTTTTAACCGTGTCTGTGCAATGAAATAGCAACTGAAGCTTCTCACATTAGGTAGACCCTTGGGTGTGGTCTTGGAGGTTGGCAAGCTTCAGAACAGAACACTTCTCACAAGTTCACCTTTTCTAGAGCCGTTGGTGTATGAACATTACATACCGACATAAGTTACGTACTGTAGTGGCCTAGATAACAACATATTTCTGCGCTCCCTTCTTCTTTGCACAAGGAATCTCGGACTGCAATATGGGTAGTTATATTCGGCCCCTACATAATTTTACAATCTGAAGCGGGGCCCGGACTTTATCCTTAAACCCTTAACTCGAACCCTGAAGGCCAAGTGCTGGTCACAGAGAGAGCTACAAACCCGTATATAGTTATCTCCTGATATCCGTTGAGCGTGTTGAAGCATGGAAAATCTCTCAGGACACATCAAAACCCGCCAAGAAACAACACGGTATCGGTGTTTACACAGAGATCCATGTATACTCCCACAAAACCGAGACCTAAGCGCAGCTCTTCACGCATAGATTCTGTTGAGCCCAAAAAGGGGATGAAAGGGACGCGCCACTCGCACATTAGAATTCTAACCCTACCAAGCCCCTTGAACCTTACCGCTTGTAGTGTACCAAACTGCAGTAGCTGACTATGCGTGCAGGTTCTTATCTACCCTAGACAAGGGCTACGTCTAGGGAGGCCCTGAACGTGAAGGAAGCTCAGGAGCCAGAGGTACAAAGAACTGGGGCAGGAAATTCTGTGTACCGCTTCTTGGGACCCATCTGCTCAGGAATGGCCATTCAAGCACGTGTAAGCACTTATGTGAAAACAGAGATTTCGTTGGGGAATGCAGTGAGGCGTTTCCTAAAGTTCGGGCACCCAGATCCAGTATTGACCGTACCATTGTTTGCGTGGGGGACCAGTATCCTATAGGGTCCAAGTACCCAAATAATTGGCTTTTAGTTTCCAAATACCATAAATAATCTGTAAGGTTTTCCAGAAACTCTAATACTTGATTATCTGCAAGCAAGGTACGCGGTTGAAACCGAGGCATCGTCTCTGACGATGCCTCAGGTTGGGGGGCCATAAACGAAAGGGGAATGTAGTGGTCATTCATGTAGGATCTAGGCTTCAAGGTTCAGAGCTTAGATTTCGAGTTTGGGGTTACTTCAGAGTTTAAGACTTGGACTGGGTTGTGCAGGTTGGAGATTATAGGGTAGCTGTTCAAAATACTTGTCCCAAAATTGTCCATAACGCAGGCTCCCTTTTTGGGGCAGGATCTTTGTCGGAAGTGTATTCCCAGTAGTCCCTCCATTTCAAGACCTGTAGCCTCATACAGGGTTTACGCCTGATGGCCTAGGAACCTGAATCAGTGCCAAGAGTAGAGAATCAAATGGCAAAGAAACGGAACATGCAATCGAAACTGGTTTCTATTGAGGTTTATCGGGTTATGACATGTATAGGCGTCTGAATTTTACCAAGTTGATGTTGAGGTCTGGTTGAGGTACCCTGTGCCATAGTTATACAAGGGTTCAGGACCACAGCGTTGGTAGTTATTTAGGCCCCAGTACAGTACCTAAGCCCACCTACCATGGGAGCGTAAAAACTTTGACACACTACGCAAGTTTTTGTCTATCGATCGTGCAGGTCTGCTGCGCATGTACAGATACTGTCCTTATCGACCCAAACAGTGCTTGCAAGTCCTGAAACAAAGGCTGAAGCCATACTCAAAGTCGCACCTCATGATTTTTCGGATGCGTTGCTGGGATGACTGTGCAGCTCCAGAGCATTGGCTCTTCTACACCGAAAACATCGCTGGCTCTGCACCTCTGGCACACTTGAAAACTGACGTTTGAGACTTTCACTGAAACGGTCTTTAGATCGTGACTAAGCAGAATGGAGCCCCGACAAGTTTAATATTTACCTTTGAAGCTACAAATGTGCGCAGCTGGACTCATCTCGCCTCTGAGGTCTCAAACCTTGAGCAGAAAAAAAAGCGCTGTTGCTGTTGGTCTTGGGTTAGTTACAGTTGCTGTGGCTACTAATTACTGCAGATGAAGCTGCTACGACACTGGCGGTGCCGATGAGGAGCACTTGACAAAGACAATTACGGTAACGACTGCTTCTACTTTTTTTTACATCCCCTAAGGGTCCAATCTATGGTACGTAAAAACCCCGATACGCGGGTTCTTGGACCCTTAAACTGTTACTGTAAGGATTGCTTTTACCATTATCAAAAAACTTCTCCTCCAAGTCTGCAAGCCGAGCTACCGTGCCGTTGCAGCTGCTATGGTTGCTCCGAGGGCGGTTCCGCAGGACTGAGACAGACACGCGCAGTAGTCCCAACAGACTGTCAGTAAGTGGAGACATCCGTGGGTTGGAGCTGGGGATTCCCCTCAGAAGGGGTTATAGGGAGAGGTGTGTTTAGGGTTTAAGGATTAGGGTTTATAGGATTTAGGGTTTAAGGAGGGTTTCGGCTCTATCGTGCCCTGATAAAGGGGGGCCACCCGGGATCCTGTAAATATACGGGGATTACACCAAGGTGGGAAAGGGTTTAGGGTGTAGCGTTTAGGGTTCACGGTGAATCCCTTTCAAGGATTTCCAAGGGATCATATGTCACCTGAACCGGGCTCTTTGGGAGACATATGTAGCGGTCGTGTGGGGATGGCATACAGTGTTGGGGTAAGCTATGCTCAGACATATTGCAGAGTATGGATGGATATTGCCGTAGTCTTCCCAAGTATTCAGGCGCCTACATTACGACCAGAAGCTGCAAGCCCTCAACCGATACCGCAAGCTAGGAAGTCCGGCATAAACAAGAAAAGCTTTGAAAACAAATGTCCCTGCAAAGCACCAGATCCCTAGTTAGCGTGAGAGAACAGAGCTTCTAGCTGAAGGCGGGATCCAAGCATAGGGCATGTGAGGGGTCTACAAGGGACACATGTTCACCCATACCCAAAGGGGGTCAAGGTATTGATATGCGGTATAGGGCTAGGGGTGGGCCCCACTGGGGTTTGGGTACTTTGGGGCTCCAATGAATGTTATAAAGGTACCTGGACCCTTCGGGACATTTTTCATCTGAAATGCTGAGCTCGGGGTTGCCAAAATCCGGAGGCTGCCTAAGCTTAGCCAGTATTTGGTCCTCAAAAACATGGAAGCAACGGCTCAAATCCCATGACAAGAGGCCCAAATAGGCTGTGATTCTACATACTTTCTGGGCTCAGGTAAGGCCAGCACAAGGATTCGCATCTTGTGATTACCAGTCTGACTGATCACCATACCCTAAACCCTAAACCCCAAATTCCCTAAACCTCGCTCCAGCCCCAGTACAATCAATGAAGCTAGCAGGTCGAAGGATGGTCATCCTACAACCCTAGGGATCCAAATAGAATGCGGATAAAGGAACAGAAATGGAAACTGCTATATTATGTAATGTTGGACCCTCTTATGCA
>CAJNIZ010019768.1:20213-83873 GCA_905231905.1 Symbiodinium pilosum | reverse complement strand
ATATAGTAACCATAATTATCCCCATTATTAACCTACTTATTAAGTCCCCCTGACCCTCCAAGTAGAGTGCTGCGAGGTAAGTGAGTACATTCAAGGGGAGTCGGGTCGCCACACCTATAAGCCCCTATCTCTATGGCGATGGATAATTCTCTGGGGGCTTATGGGGTGCCAGTTTAGGGTTTAGGGTTTAGGGCTTAGGGTTTGGGGTTTAGGGTTTAGGGCTAAATCTTGGAAATATCGTCCCCGAGGATTCGGCTCCTTGACGTAATAATCATAGTACACCTAACTTAACTCGCTTATGGTCTCTGTGGGCCAAGGCCCCAGCTCCAGACCTGAGCTGTAGTCTGAACTGCTTTAAGGGGTTATATGGGGGGTTCTACAGGGATACATAGGGGTTATATGAGCTGTAGTCTAAACTCCTTAAAGCGGGTTATATACGGGATTCTTATAGGGTCATATACGGTTTAGGGTTTAGGGTCTAAACTCCTTCAGGAGGGTTATATATATATATACACATATAATCCCGGGGACTTTTGGGGGTGATTAAAGGGGATACTAGTAGTTTAGACTATAGATTTTGTAGCCATCGAACTAGGAGCAAAGCCCTGGATCCTAAGCCCAGTGCCTCTCCTGGCCCCTACCTCCTAGGCCCTAAGTCCTCAAAGTCCTCAATCCCAAATCCTCGACCGTGTGGCTTCGCCTGTGATCAGCAGGAGCATGTCACTGATTAGATGGGTTACAAAATGATTATCTGACTGGGAACCGAAATTAAGTCTTGTAGCTGTAGCAGTACTGCCCGTGGTGGTAATGGCAGCAGCTGCAGCGGATCCCGCTATGATGCAGTTGCTGCTCTTGTCCTTCGCCCTTTGATGTGCCGCAACAGCCGTTGTCAACACTACCACTGAAATGGATGGCACACATTTGGGACGACTTGAGATCCGAACCGAAGATGTAGTTCCAAACGTAGAGAGTACAGGAAAATAGATAGTGCAATATTTTCCTCATCCCACGTACTGCTACCACCGCATCCACCGCCGCCACCGCTGCCATCACCGCCACCAGCGCCAGCAGCAGCAGCAGCAGCAGCAGCAGCAGCAGCAGCAGCAGCAGCAGTGGTGGTGTCAGTGTCAGTGTCTACAGTGTCGAAGATGGCTGCTGTACCACAGTACCGAAGAGTGCCCTTGCAAGGAAGCCAAGATCAATTTTCCATATATTTCCACAGCAGTTCATGTCCGTAAAGTTTCTGCAAGTCCAACAACCATGAGGGTGATGGTAGCGAACTTTGCCCGCAATCGAAGCTTCTCGGCGCGAACATCCTTCATTACGGGCCTTCACCAACGGCTGCATACAGCGAGGAGTACGCTCTAGCTCATCGCAACAGTGTTGCTTACACATCTACAAGTCTTGCCATCGAATCTTTCAAGCGCTGGAGTCCCAGACTTACTTCAGAGCAAAAGCAAAGCAGGCGCTTTTGCACATTTAGGCAAAAATCCGCACCGTGAAGCCCCTACGGCTCGGCACCGAACATGGTGTTTGTGCTGACAGTGCACGAGGCATCAGGGAGAACAAAGCAGTAGTTCTCGAAGATATGAATTAGGGTTCCTGAATGTGCCCGCTAAGCCCTTACTTCAAGGATCCCTGGAACAGACCCATCACAAGTTTCAGATTCCCGATAAAGCTCTGGTTATATGACCGTGCATCATATGCGGGGATCTTGATAACAGGAGTGGTTCCTCAGTGAGGCAAGGTATGCTTGATACTAAAAATCCTGCAGGACCTTAGCATACTGAAGTACTGAAATTCCCAAGGTTTAGGGCACTTATGAGTACATTACCTTAACCACATTTCCCAAGGCTTAAGGTACTTATTAGTACATTATACTAACCGCAATCCCAAGGTTAGGGTACATGAGGTCATGCTTGATTTTTAGTATTTTGACAGAGGTGGTGCCAGGCGGCTTGATCAGAGGTTGGGTCGTCGTAGGGTTGTAGGAAAACTTAGAGGCGAACTCAAGCGCTTTTGGTGTAAAGGCCAGGTAGAGATTGACAAAATACTTACCCAGATTTCCAAGCCGATTGATTTTCAGCAGAGGTCCTATTTCCGAATACCATGCGTTGGAGGAACCCGCCCTTGATCATAATCACAGGTAGCGAGGGCAAGCTCTCTGTGAAGTTTCCTAAGAGTGGGTTGTTTTCCCAAGAGCTTTGGTTTTGCGTGGTGGTGTCTAAAACCAAAAATCCAAATCTGGGCATCTGCTCAAAGCGCCCTGGGCTTGCCACTGGTAAGTCTGGAACGCATGAATGGCTTATTGTGGATTTCCG
The DNA here is from genome assembly GCA_905231905.1 of Symbiodinium pilosum. NCBI lineage: Eukaryota > Dinophyceae > Suessiales > Symbiodiniaceae > Symbiodinium > Symbiodinium pilosum. The sequence goes on along the minus strand of CAJNIZ010019768.1, from coordinate 81,552 downwards.
TGAAGTCGAAGCTCTGAAATCTTCACTCTATACTAGGCAATGGGCCTTAAAGTCTGTAAATATGGCCTACACTGGGCTATTTTGATTCCTAGGGTTTAGCTTACTAGCAAGCTGCAAGGTAGTGGTGCTTGCGCCTGTGGATTAGGTGGTCTGTCACAGTAGGGGTACCGTTGTGTAAGCTGTATGGGGACCATATGGATACATGTGGATTACAATCAAAGTTATGGGCGCCCGTTGAGGCTTCAACAAGGTTACTATCCCACCCGGCCCTAAATGCGTCTGCGTTTCCCCCTTCCTTTCTGTCTCCATCTCCTTCTGTCCCTCGCTCTCTCTTCCCTTCTCCCTCTCTCCGTCTCTCTTTCCCTTTCTCGTTGTGTTTCTTTTCATATCTGTCTCCTTCTATTCAGTGTGCCATGCCCAAACAAGCATTGGGCAGAAAAAGGAATGCTCTGCAAGCCATCCAGCTTCCGAGCTGTTCGACTTGCAGAATGTTGGATCCACATCTGAACCCCGCAAAGCAAACCTCGATACCCTCCATGCACCCAAAAACCTTAATCTAAAATCTAAACTCCAAACCATACACCCCAAATCGTGCAACATGCTGAGCCCCCGTCGAGCCTTCAACTCCTCAAGCTTGTAAAGCAAGTTGGCCACGGAACCTTTCATGCCCAGGATGCTGGGGTGGAGTCACTGTTTGGCACGTATGCCCAGATCATGAGGACAACCCTAAACCCCCTGCACCCTAAGCGCTATAAACCCTAAGCCCTAACCCCTAAGCCCGGAGCCCTGAGCCCTAAATCCTTCCTTTGGGATCCTTTGCTTTGGGTCTGGGGCTTGGGGTCTCCTCTGCTTGCATGGCTCCGAACCGTAGGGATTTTCCATTGCTGGTTATAGAGATTTCACATGATTTTACCGGGTGTTATACAGAATTGAGGGTCTAGGGTTCAGGGAGTGTATGGAAAGGGCAGGCCGATCCAGGTTCTTCCTTGGTCCAAAAATATGTAGAGTTGGCTGAGGCTTTGGCGGGCCCTGTTGTTTCTCTTTGCACCCCAACAGAAAATCCCCACAATGTGGCCTGCGAAGTGAAGTCTTGCCACATACTAAAACCTCCGTCCTTAACCCTGAACCTTTTCAACACTCGACCTGAGAGAAACCCTAAATCCGTAAAGCCTTTGATCCTAAACCTTAAGCTGAAAACCGAAACCTAAACCCCTACAGCCCTAGCTGCTAAAATCTGAGGTGGCACGCCCTGAATCCTGCAACGTCAAGCATCAAGTTCACATGCCATCCAACCAGACGGTGCCTGCAGTGTTTAATTGCCATGAAATTGACGGAGCAACCTTGCACGAGCCCTGATTTTGCTGACTTTGAGTACGCGCTCGCTTGTTGATAGCTTCTTCAAAGCGGTGAACTTAATTTCTCCTGTCCGCAGAAGTCAAGCAGCTGAATCCACTCCCTTCTTTTTGTGAGCTGAAAGCAGCCAGCATGGGGACAACGCTTGCCGAAATGGGGCTACCTTTTGACATCTACCTCTTGACAAGACGATTCCAGTACTTGGTGACGAAGCCCCACGTTAAATCCTAGGAGTCCAAGAATAAGCGCACCAGATTGACGAACCAAGCAGGGCTTGGAGGGCGCTTTGGGCCCGCCTAAAGTATAGCATTCTGTGTAACCATCAATGTCGATCTGTAAAGGTCGAAATATCTACCTTCAGGGTCCCAAAATGCCCATGTGTCGGCACTCAAGCCATCAGCCTTTACACACGAGTCCTTCCTTCAGGGTGAAATCAATGAGACGAGACTCAAACCATGAGTGGTTTTCTTCGGAGAAGACCAAATAAGTTCTCGCCAAGTCTCACCCCAAACTCCCAACCCAAAACCATACTACGGTGCCCTCATTCCCTTTACCTGGTGCATTGAAGCATACAAAGGTCATGCAGGTTCGTTTAGCACCAACAATTTTTAAGGGCATGGAGGTGCCCATAGTATTCAGTTCTAATCCTGAAGGTCGTGTTCGTTAACACGAAAAGCGGCCTAAAACCTAAATCCACCGTCATACGCGAACCTAAACCCCACAGCAAACCATGAAGCCACAACCAAAATCCCAATTTCCTAGCCAGCCAAGCCCTAAGCCCTCCACGTTACGCAGGGTTCACAACATCACACGATCGATTTGGGCCCTAAACCCTACATCTGAAACCCTAAACCCTAAACCCGAAACCGCAAACACTAAACCCTCATCACTCCATAAGCTTTGTAAAGCTATTGTGCTGTTCACAGGTAGGAAGTATGCGCTGCTCACATAGGCCCCTAGCCGTTTTAGGGCAATTCTACGGCTTTAGCCTGAGGACTGCGCACCCCAAAAGCCCCTCGCAGGATTCATAGCCTCGGATGGGACATCCCTGCAGTCTTTGTGAACGTATTGGAAGGCCCCTGGGTTTAGGGTTGTGTTCCTTCAGGGTATGGGGTTCAAGGTCTTCCTTCACCTTGAACCCTTGTGTGTGGGGGTTTCCAACAATTGAGGAGCCTTCTGTACAAGTCCGCGTGATGAGGATGATGACATGTTGGAGTTCACATTGGGGACCCCTGATCATAGAAGCCCACATATAGTTATCATTGCTGCTTCATTACCCCGAGACCGATTGAAATAATACAGATGCCTCCACTATCCTGAAAAAGGGCCCAGGGTTGAGTTTCAACACTAAACCCTCAACCCTAAACCCTAACCCCTACAACCTGAACCCTAAACCCTAAGACCTGAACCCTAAACCCTAAACCCCAAACCCTAAACCCTAAAACCTGAACCCTAAACCCTAAAACCTGAACCTTAAGCGTTGACGACTTTTGAGAGGTTGGGAGTGAGAGGCTTAGTAAGTTTGGCAAGGCTCGAGCTGTACAGTTTCAGGATTTAGAGTTTAGGATTTAGGGTTTAGGATTTAGGGTTTAGGATTTAGGGTTTAGGGTTTAGGATCTAGGGTTTAGGGTTTTAGGGCTTAGGATTTAGGGTTTAGGGTTACAGTGTGAAGCGAGTGCCCCTAGCGATCGAAACAGCGCAAAACATATATTTGTTTATGGACTTTAGAGTTCAAAAGTATGTGTTACTTGTATTGTAGGATGCTTGTGGTGAGTAGATTAAACTCTGGACCTAGTTCAGACTTCGAAGCATACGTTTCGGGCTAAGGATTTAGGGTTCAGGGTGCAGGATAGAGATCACAACACCTCTTTTAGCCACCAGAGACAAGGATTGTAAGTGGCTGCACGGTTAGTCAGGCGGAGGTTTTGGAGTATGTTATGCACTGCCGTCAGAATTATAGGGAGTTGTATGAGAGTATCTTTCAAATTTTACGTACTGGTGGTCACTAGGGAATAAAGGAACATAATCCCTACAAAACGCCTGTTCATTATAGATAGTCCCTTAATCCCTTGAGGATACCCCTCCCCCCCCCATTTTATAGTATAAAATGGGTGTCCCCAAGGGCACACCATGGGAATCTGAAGTGGGATCCCCATGCCCCTTATTCCCCACGAAGCCCACGTCCATAGGTTTCCTGTTCATGTCTCGGGGCATCCTCAGTGCATAGGTTTCATGGGTTCCCCTACTGCCCCCTCTATACTACCCCCCCCAGGCTCCCCCTAAAATAGCCATAGTTACGCCTTATTATCTTTAAACCCTCAACTAAGGTATATAGGGCGGGTAGTAGGAGAACCCATGAAAGTGGATGGAAGAATTCATGTACCAATTTTGGTTCAGCAGAACCATAACAAGCCTACGGACACTCCACACCCCCAGGCCCTAAACCCTAAACCCTGTTTAAAAGGGTTAGGGTTGAGGGAGGCTCCGAGGCGGTTCCCGATTTTACTCATCTAATTCAGCGTGACTTGGGCATCATCTCTATAACAAAGGGGGAGGCAGGGTGTTGCAAAGTTGAAAGCCAGCAAAGTCAGTCAGCCAACAGTACTTTCGGTCACGTGGGTAGTGGACTTGGCATAATCAAAGCAAGCCATACTCATGCTTCTCATGTTATTGTATTTCTACGGTGGATACTAAAAATCCTGCATGACCCTAGGTACCTTATACCATTGGAGTTATGGTATTGTAGTATACTAAGGTCATGCAGGACTTTTTAGTATTCCTATATCATGGTTATTGTCATTCCCGATGATTCTTATTTACATTTTTCGGGCCCAGAGTTTATGTCTGCGGAAACAGCCGTTTCCATTTTCTTTTCCATGATCCCTTTATAACCCCAATGTATACCCTATGATAATGTAGCAGTTTCCATTTTCTTTTCCATGATACCTATAGAACCCCAATATACACCCTATTATAATGTAGTAGTTTCCATTCTCTTTGCTAAATCGGATTCAGGAGCTCAAGGTTTCAGGGTCTTGAGGCTACGCCGGCATGCAAGCTTGCAAGCCCTAAACCCTAAACCCTAAACCGTGGCACCAACTGTAGATGCGAGGCATGCCTCGAAGTATCACCCTGAGCCGAAGAAGCTTTTGAAGCAGTTTCAAATTACCTGGACAACAAAAATATGTTGAATGATGGCACGAAATCCTGAAGCTTATTTCAACAATCCATTCTTCTATGTCTTTTGGGGGTCATGTATAGGTTCCTGTTCTGGATTGCAATTGGAGAGTGGCGCCCGAGAATAGACTCACCATCCCTGGCTTTATAGGGAACGGGTCTTCCGCATCTCTTGGATGATGGCCAAAGGAGCCAGTTTAGGGTTTAGGGCTTAGGGATTAGAGCTTGGGGTTTAGGGTTTTAGAGTTTAGGGTTTAAGGAGGGATTAGGGTTTAGGGTTTAGGGTCCCAAATTCAGCTTTAGAGTTTCGATCCTTTTCCTATATGGGAGACTGATCCAGCATATGACATCCAAAATCTACTCTTCACACCAAGCTCTGCATGGCTTTCAGTACATGATAATGAATGGAGTAGTCCTCAATTCGTAAGGCATGTCCCAAGACTCAATAACGATGTGCTTACCCAGAACCTGTGCTATAAATGCTATTGCCCTAGCCCCAAGTACCTAAATACTGGTACTGTACTCGGACTCCCTGGGTGAGTGTGCTTAAACCCTAAACCCTAACCCTAAACCCTAACCCTAAGCCCTAAACCCTAAACCCTCAACCCGAAACCCTAAACTTTAATAAGCTCAGCCTGTTAAGCTGGAGGTCTTAAAATGTCGGTGTCTCTACATTCCCCAAAGGGTCCAAGTACCCAAACACAAAGGGCTTTAAAGAGTTTATGGAGCTCATGTGTGTGTATATATGCCGATATATATATATATAGAGTGTAAGGGTCCAAGTGCCCAAATGATGGGGGTTGTGGCACTGCAAACCATCCAAATTATGGTATTTGGACGCTGAAGTACTTCGGTTTACCTGAAGATGGCCTTAACCATGACGCCACATCTAACCCTGACTCTGTGGACAGGTCGCAGGACCTTTCAAAAGTATTCGGAAGAGTTGGAGGAGAGGTTTGTACTGTGGAACAGAGCACCTTGGCTTAAGTTTTAGGGTTTAGGGTATTCAAAAAGGGGTGTAAACCACTGAAATCATCACCAATATTATGGTTCTAGATTTCTTGCATAATTATGGTATAGGCTACCTCACATATCCCTCAACATGATATGGGTATTAGTTTAGGCCCATGTACTACATTGAGGCAGTGGCTGCCAGGTGGTTCAAATTTGCAGATCCTATAGCAGCTTTCCCCAAAACTCTAACCCTTCCATTCCTTGTCCATTTTCACTTACTCTTACATGTCAACCCGAGTATGGACCGGCGTATAGATGGAGAGGGTGGGGCCTCAGTAAGGATTTTAACTTGTAGGGTCAGACTCGTAGCTTTTAAGCGTTGTGGGCTAGAGGGTTTCGAGGGTGAAAATCCCCCCTCCCCACTCCCAAAGGGTCCAAGTACCCAATAATGATATACTTACCCAAAACCTGTACTATAACTACTATTACCCCAAACCCAAGTACCTAATTATTGGGTACTTGGACCCCTAGGGACTGGAAATGGTATTACACCCGGAATTCTTAATGATGAGGAGGGGAGTGATTGTGATGCTGCGTTCCGGGACTATACAGGGCTTAAAAGATGCGGCGGGCATGAGCTGCATCAGACTGCGGACGCTTGCCAAAGCAACCTTTCATGGACTTCGAGTTGTTGTTATGGACTGTACTGCTGGCCCTGGTGATGCGAGAGTATGTCTTCTGCGGCCCCTAAGTAACAAGAATCTAGGAGTCTTGTTCTTTTGTTGTGATCATGAATGCATAGTAGAGTTATCAGTAGTTGTTTCTATTTATCCAATATCATGAGTCATGTCTTGTTTGAGTAGCTGTGGGATTTAGGGCTCGTGGCAGTTCCTGAAAGAAGCGTGCTCTATCTAGCTTACGTTTCGCCATGTAGCATGCAGATTTCCACGGGTTTAGTGTTCAGGGCTTAGGCTTCAGGGATATAGGTTATAACCCTAAACCATCCTAAACCCTAAACCCTTAAGCCTTGAAACCCTTAAACCTTAAACACTAAATCCCTAAACTCTTTAACCCTAAAACCCTAAACTGCCTCTGACCATACCAATCCCTCACTCAATGGGGCTTGCGCGCACGAAGCTAGCAGGTATGACATCTTTCGGAGTGCTCAAAGGTTTAGGGCTTAGAATGTGGGTCTATGATTTAGGGCTTAGGGTTTCGGGTTCTATGATTTAGGCCGTAGTTTCCAGTTAAAGATTGAGGGCTTAGAGTGTAGGTTTATGATTTAGGGCTCAGAGCCTAAGGCTTGGGTGCTCAGTCTCTGAAAGTGAGGCTGATAAGAATTCTGTACCACTGACTGATTGGCATCCCTTCTCAAGAACAAAGAGCCCTTCATTCCAACAGAATCTTTGCAACTGCAAGGAGTTTAGTCGCCCCACCAACCCTCCGAAATCAGGCCCCTATCGTAGTCATAGGATAGTTGTAGGGTCCTGATTTTCGGGGTCGGGGTTTCCAAGGGCATCTGCTTGCGATGCCTCCATCACGTGGGAGTTTCTCTAACTAATACCCATCCTTATGTTTAGGGTTTAGCGTTCAGGGTGCAGTTGCGGCTTATCTTTAAAGGCCCAAGTGCAGAAGCAGTAGAAAGTCTGGGCCGGAACAAGTTCTGAACCGCGAGTGTGTCCTACTTAGGTACTTGGACCCCTGAAGTTGCGGTAGGGTCCATGAGGCTAACACGATTTTGAGTAAGCCTTCACCCTGAGTGGGGAGATGACAGCAATAGAGTCACTAGATATCCGGGGACTTCCCGGCCCTGAACAGATTGAAGTGGAGACCTTCAACCGTAAATCTATCAAGCATACCACGAAGAGATCTCCAAGTGTGATCTCATTGCAAAAGGCTGACGTGCTACTCGGGGCAGCATTCGCCCGTACAGTCCTCACATGACCATACTTCATGTCCCTCTAGGTCCTCCACAACCCTGTTCGGCTTGTGTGCTGTTGTCTACCCACATTGAGTCTAAGCCCCATCCACCACGCATACCTTGCCTGTATATCTGCACTTTCAGACACCATTTTACGCTCTTCATACGGATGCCTTACCTCAGCGTCATAGCTTTAACCCTTGAAAACTAGACCTCAAACCTGGCCCAGACACCCGCAATGACCTTTCATTACGAGGCGCAGGGACCTGCACAATAAGTGCTGTGAATCCGAAGCCCTAAACCCTAAACCCTAATTCTTAGTAGAGCGTAGTTGGTGGGGGCTTCTATCCCTAAAACCCTAAACCCCTTAACCCAAATCGTCCAATCCTTCGAGACCCTGAGCTAGGTTGCCGAAGGCTTACACAACCTGTGTCAGCCAGCTCTTGAACCGCATTGTATTGAGGTTTATATAGGGGATTGTAGCGTCTAGGGTCTAGTGTTTAGTTTCTATAGGATTTACCAGGGTGGTTGAGGGCTTATAGAGATAAAGGGCAGATGGGTTTACGGGGGGCAGAGTTCATGGTTAGTTTGGGGTGTAACGCTGAAGGGTTGAGAGCATAAGGCTCAACCGCTTTAGGCGCCAGGGATTCTAGGGTTGCCATGGAGGTCTCAAGTAGACATGGCAGACTCTTGAGGTTTTGGGTTTAGGGCTTGGTATGGCGTTCGATGCCCAAAGAAGCACTACAGGGGCATTTTGCTCCGGAATATTCAAGTTTTGCTAGTACAAGATTGTGGCACTGTTCTAGTTTGGTTTCTGGGGCGGCGCTTCAGGCGAGAATTCAAAGAATAGTTTGAAGCTTGGCCATAACACTACATGCCCTCAATGTTTGTTAATATTACGGTCGTCAGGGGATTTGCATCATTATGGTATAGGGTACGTCAAATCGACCTCAAGATGATGTTGTTATTCATCTAGGCTTCTATATTAGATTTCTAAGGGCACCCAAAATGGCACAGACATTCTAAGAAGGACTCTGAGAAGTGCCCTCGTCTTGATTACTGTTGTAGCCTGGGTAGGTGTTAGGGTTTAGGGTTTGTGTTTCGGAGTCAGAGTTTGAGGAGAACAGGCGTCCCGCTTGGACAGCAAAGGTGGAACCCCTTGCAAGCCGATGATATGAAGAGGGTTTAGGTTTGAGGGATTAGGGTTTGGGGTACCAACAAGTTTGAGGGAGAATCAGCTGGAAAAGAACATGCAAAATGACCTGGAAGCTGTTGTTATTTGGTGGTTTCTAGGGACCAGTGATAGTATGAAGTGTGGTTTTCTTATGGTTTTCGTTGAGTGTATATGTGGTTTGCTTAGGAATGCTGGTGAATGTAGATGTTTGGTTTACAACTTCGAGACAATTGCGTGGTTTACCATATGAGCTTAAGTCTGAACTCCTAGTATCCCCGTTAATGACCCCTGTAATACTCCCCTATATAATCCCGTATAAAACACAATTCAAGGAGTTTAAACCCTTAACCCTATAACCCCCTCAAAGGAGTTTAGACTAGAGCTCATATATAGGGCTCCCAAACAGAGTCCGAGGTCAGGCCCCTTTGACGACGTCACACCTACTCCACACCTTCTTCAGGCGCTAAACCCTAAACCTTGAATCCTAAACCCAACTTCAGTCCTGTGGCGCGGAATCTACCAGAAATGCTTGCTTTGAGCTTCCATGTCCACTTAAACCTCAAAAGAAGGCAAAACATGTCCCAAGACCCATATAATGGCCATGGTTCTATGGGACAGGTGTGGCGCCGCATTAAGTAAATAGTGTTTGATTATGTAGGGGTGTTATAGTCCCCAAACAGTGTAGACAGCATTCTCCTTTGGTTCGTGGTACTTCTATGAGCACATATGAGGACGATTATCTGAGGTGGTCCAACTATCAGAAACACACCTACCCAAAATGAGGTTTTCGGCATAGCGCAAGGAGGATTGAGCATACCTGGTCGTCTCGCCCCACGGCCAGGAAAAGAAGGTTTTGGTTTAGCGTCAGTTTCGTGCCTAAGAATTCTAGTTTAGGGTGGGGGTGTTCAGGATTCAGAGTGAAGGGTGGTGACCACTACAGTGTGATTCCTCAACATTGTCCCTACGTAACAGGTTAAGCAAGAGCCATACAGTTTCTATAGCCCTAATTTGTGCCTAGGATCCTTGCAGGATCTTGTCCTGACAACCCTTAACCCTAAACCTTAAATCCTAAACCCTAAACCCGAAGTCCTAAACCCAAACCCTAAATCCTAAACCCCAAACCATGGGGGCAGCCCCGAAGCAACATATGCGGCTTCTTGGAGTAAGGGGGGGTGCTCTTATACTCCCACGCCTAAAGACCAATTGCGTTGCAAAGGCATCATTAAGAAATTATGGGGCCCCCTGTCAAGGACTCTGTGTGTGTGAGAGTTTTAAGTTCCAGAATACAAAGTCATACAACAAGCAAAGATGTGACATCCATCGCCGGATTAACCAGTACTCCCTGTCAAGCCACGAAGCTTCACACAGAGGCCGAAATAATTACCAATATGATAACCCCCTAGATTTCTTGTGTAATTGTTGCATGTGGTATTTCGAATAGACCTCAAAATGATATCGGCTGTTGTTTCGGCAGATCAGAAAGAGTGCTTGTGCAGCCTGGTAGTATCAACATTTTTCTCCTTTGATATTTGTGTGCAATCCCCACCCACCCCGCTGCCTCCATGGCCACACCTGCTCCACCACAACCTCCGCCTCCTGCTAAGATGACACCAGCAGGGCGGGCCACGAAATTACCAGTGATACTTACTTGGAGGTTCAAAGTATATGTGTTACCTATTTGCAGCTGGTACTTACAGCCCACGAAGAGCCCTTTTTGGGGGCTTATATTTGGTTGTATTCACAATGGTAGTTGGGGTATTATTACCCTGGACCCTACTTCCGAAGTGCAAGTGAGGTCAGAGAAGTGATGTCATGGTTCCGTTGCATTGTTCGGTTCTCTGCTGTGTCTTTGCGTTCTCTGAGCGGTTTCTCAGTTCTCTGCGACGTTTTTGTTCCAATTCTGCCGGACTGAGATTTCTTGAGCACTCGCTGCTGAAAGTTAGAAGGAGATCAGACTCTGCAAAGAATGTCGGGGGAAAACACAACGTTTTAGCACATTCTTCAGAGCAATGCATTCTGGAGGGAAAACACAAGTTTAGTTGCTAGGGTAGAAAAAAACGTTCTTTGGAGAAAAAGCCCGCTTTTGAGAGAACAAAATTTTGGGCATGCGGCATCACTTGTGCGACCGCGCTGGTTTTTGCCCGCCTGTAGCTACCCCTTTATAACCTGCATATACCCTCTTGTAAAAACCCAACAGAACCCCTGTGTAACCCTGAGCCTCCGCGTGCTGGATGCTGTGCCCCCTTGAAGCCCACTGAGGTTCTGGACGCTGCTGACTACGTCGTGGCAAGCAGACTGCACCCAGGCCGGTTCCCGCAGTTGGTCGGGGTTTGGGTTTAGGGGTTGCAGGAGTTCAGGATTTACCTAGAAACCCAGTTACCGGTTAAAGTAGCCCATTATTTGGGGTAACTAGGCTTTCTAAGTAAGCGTTTTGGGAAGTTTAGAGTTTAGGGTGACTCGCTCCACCATCGAAGGGTTCAAGTTGTAAGGTTTTGGGTTTTGGCTTAAGATGCCGGATCCATTCAACGGGCTCCCTGCGGAGGAGCTTGCTTGCTTTAGCCGGAGCTTAAACTTTGGGTACTGCCCCCACCCAGTAACAGTCTATATTAGGGGTTCTATTATCCAACTGTTACTGGGTGGGGGCAGTATCCAACTTAAACTCTACATGGAAAGATCTAGAATTCGGTGCTTTTGTGGGAGTCTTTCTCTCTGAGAGAACAGCTTCTTTGAAGCTGCAGAAATTAAGGGAACCCACTTTGAATCTTCTTATCCTTACGTCCCTAAACCTTAAATCCCAAACCCTATTACCCGAATTATTACCCTAAACCCAAAATCCCATACCCTATAAACTATAAACCCTGGCCCTCAGACTGTACATGTTGAGAGCCACTACCAGGATTAAGCCCTAAGCGGACTGATGGTTTTCGTTAAGGAAGTAGCGCCCCAAACCCTAATGCGGGGATGGCCCACAACTAGGGGTGCCCTTTTTTGGGGTGTCCATAACAAGGATTGTAGTGTCTTGAGGTCTGTATTGCGTTACCCCCATTTGGAGAAACTACCATATTTTCATACTGTTGGGCTCCCCTCAACTTCTAGAGGAACGCTCGTGAACTTGCACTCCACATGTTAAGCCTGTAGGTGTAAACCCTGGATTCTGAACCCTAAACCCTGCGCCCCACGAAATTCCACGAAAGCTTGCTGCGCTCAAGAAAATCATGAGCCCCCAAGATCTAGAGGAGTCTTTGCGAACCTCACCTCTAGATTTTAAATACCGAAGTTAATCCTCTCCAGCTGCCAGCAAAGGCAGACCCATGGGGGTTGCAAATTCAGCAATGGACAGTTTAGGGCTTAGGGCTCCGAATCCTCTGTGGCACAGTGCTTGTTTATAGACGCTAAGGGTCTATATTATTACTAACTATTACCCAAAACCCAAGTACCTAATTACCCAAAACCCAAGTACCTAATTATTGGGTACTTCGACCCTAAACCCAATATACCCTTGATTCCCTATATATCCCCTTTGAGAGAACCTAATTATTGGTTCTTGGACCCTCTGGGAGAGGTGGCTGTAGAAGCTAAGAGCCTTGGGTGGTCCTTTACGCCTGGACTGCAATAGTAAAAGGAACGCTTAAAGAAACCCCAAACCCTAAACTTCCTAAACTTCCTAAACCCTAAATCCCTAAAGCCCTCAATCCCTAAACTTCCTAAACCCTAATACCCTAAAGCCCTAAAGCCCTAAATCCCAAAAACCCTAAACTTCCTAAACCCTAAACACCTGAACCACTAAACCTTAAACACGCACTCGACGCAAAACTGAATGTGAGCCCTGGGTTTGCTAAAAGTCTGCTGATTAAAGAATCCGAACTCAGCCTTAGGGGTCCAAAAGGTTTAGGGTTTAGGGTTAGGGGTCCGAACCCACTAATAGTGCCTACATTTGGCCCTTAACGTCCTAAGGTTTAGGGTTTAGGGTTTACCGGGTTTAGGGTTTAGGGACCCTAAACCCTAAATCCATAATTACGTTGGGTTACTTGGATCCCTAGGGCAAGATTTGGAGGAACCCTTGTGAACCGAGTGGTCCCCAGCGACCTCCTCGGTGAAGTGTGCCAGGCCGCCGGCTCCGAACTGGGTTTAGGGTTTAGGGTTTAGCCTGACAATACGGTGGATACTAAAAATCCTGCATGACCCTAGGTACCTCATAACTTGAGTAATGGTGCTATAGCATACTAGGGTCATGCAGGATTTTTAGTATCAACAGTAGTAATCCTTTCATACTACTATTAAGCAACCCCCAATAGTAAGTAGGTCCCCCACCTTTTCATCTAGGGTTTATGGCTTGGGGCTGACAATGAAATCCCCCATCCCTCCATTAATGACCACCCAATATAGTCGTGGGAGGAGAATTCAATATTTCTTTGGGGGGTGAGGTTTATTTTAAAGGGGAGGGGATTAGTTCGGGGATTTCCGGGTTGAAGGGATTCAGGGTTTCCCAGAATTAGAGGGTTCTTGTTTGGAAGCCGCCAGAATAAGAACTGTAGCATTTTTGGTGTATTTAAGCGGACGGCACTGTTATTGGGAATGCTGATTCGGGTTTAGGGTTCAAGGTTTAATTAGGCGTTGCAGGCTCGGAGTCTCGCATTCAAGGTTTTGAATTTTCAGGCCCTACCCTGGGAGAAGGGTTTTGAAAAAATCTTCCGTGGCTACCGGTTACCAGGCTCATCTCATGGGGTTTCTTTATGGGCAATCGTTTCCAAGCAGTACAGGGATGTAAGTAAGGAAAACTGTATGGTGTCGTGTAGTGGGTCTTAGATGCACGTTCTTTCAAGGTTTGGGGTTGGAGGTTTATGGTTTGTAGAGTTCCCTGCAGCTTTTTGGGTTGCTGCGTTTTTTGGTTGAGCCCTTTTTCAACGCCTTTTCTCTGCGCCAAACATCTGCAGTAAAACAGGCAAGAGTCAACACTGAGGGGCGCTGTCAGCCTTCGAGCAGTGGTGCATGCCAAGCTATGGTCGAAAGAAATGCGTTTTATCGTATAAATCCAGGCATCAGCTCCAAGCTTGTGGCATGTGCAAGTATACTGCATTGAAGACTGACTGTTGTGTTCATACGCAAGAACAGATTGACCTGAACCCATCTCCGGAGTACGTAGTTGCTCAAGTCGAGTTCAGACCTGTCAATTTTTTCACCCATCATGCAGGCAGGGACAGGTTGAAAGCAGATATTTGCCGGTAGACAGTGTCGTGTCGTCGCAAGTTTGAGGTTGCCGTGGAACTGCCAAGGTTTGTTTGTAACGCCTTGCTCTCAGTCCAAGTTAGCCTTATTTTGCAGAAGTAGAGTCTCCTGCAGGAGTGCGGCGATATAGACGTGCCTTTGACTGACGACCGCCGGTCCCGCGGGGAGGGCATCCAACTTCTGTGCGATGAGCTCATCTTTCCGAAGCCTCCGATGCCGCATGGTTTGCATTTCAGCCCTGAGGTGTCCCCTTCGCTGTTCGCCTGGGTATTTGGATCGTGGAGGCGGCCGATTGCAAAGCCGCCCTTATTTTTGCAGTCTGCTACACCTTGACAGACCACAGAAGGCTGACCCGTTCGATGACAGTTCGGGGGAAGAGGACGATCCAGTGCCTTCATGAATGCGAAATCAAGTGTGCCAGAAATTGTCAGGAGGAGTCCCCCCGCAGTACCGCGAGCACTACAAATCCAGCCCTGCGTCAGGTCGACCCAATGTTGATTTGCATAGGGCTGCAGTGCTGAGGTGCCTCAGGCCGACGACGAGAGCGGCGAAGAAGCGCGCGCTTGTGTTAGTTTTTTCTGCCTACTGCAAGCTAAGCAGGACTCTCTTGTGTCGTGCATGTAGGATGATGTCGTCTCAAACTCCTCCAGGGTGGTTGACACCGGATGCATGCAGCTGAGAGTGCATCTAAAAGACGAATCATAGGCTGTTTGATTTTCAGATAGTCAGTGAGTATTCGCCAGGCAGCCTCTGAGCTATCCTGTCATGCTCCTCAATGTGCATGACAGCCACGATGCAGTGCAATTGTGGTGCATGCGTGCCAAGACCCTGGCTTTAGCCCGGGGTTTCACTGATTGACACCCCAGACTTGCGAGGTATGAGTTGTGATGCAGATGAGCCAGCTGATGGCGCACGCCTCGCCAGGCACAAGAGACACGTTTATGTACTTTTACAGCCAGAAATTCTATGCTAGCGTGACTGGTCACAAGCAGATGGCTCTTACCTCGCCGAAGGTGGGGCAAGTTTGGAGCCGTAATGGCACTGCTGTCTATCGCGTCTCGGAGCCTGCATGCTGGTTGCAGGCACGCGCCTTGATGAGAAATAGGCAAAATAACGCGGCTCCGCTGCCATTGATGAAAAACGCTTGCGTAACAAAAGCGATCTGATCGGTGATGATGAGCAGCGCATGTGTTCTTCTGGATTATATAGGTTTATATACGGTTTTTTAGGACTTGCAGTATAAGGGGTTATACAGGGATCATGTAGGGATTTGATTCTATAGGTTCTAAACAGGAGGCCCCACCGAGCTTCACCCCATCCCGAGCACTGAGTACGTAGGGTTGGGGGCTTAGGGCTTACTATAGGGTTTAGAGATTGTACACCATGCCCCCAAGAACCTTAAGCCTCTTAACCGACATCCCAAGCCTTTAAGCTAGAAGCATGCAAATTGAGCAGAAGAAAGTTGCAGGACAGCACCCGCACATCCTCAGGGTATTTGTAGGAGCAAAAATAACAATTTGATCAGTGGTCGTATGTAACAATGACCGTAACAGCAACAGCGTGACAATGCATGGGTGACACAGCCCTTTACGGAATTTTCATGTGCTTTGGGTTTGAAGAAGGGCCTGGGCCAGTGTGATTTTGCCAGCCAGCGGTTGGTCAGGGTAATGCTGGGTTGCTGTTAAGGAACCTAAATTAAGGTACCATGATGGGTATATATCGTAATTATCATGGTCTCCCCCAATAATATATTAACTTACATTAAGGTCCTTAACAGCGACCCCGCCTAACGCACAGCAGCCAACATTCGGAAGATCCTTAAACCCTGAGCTTTTGAAAGTGGGTCTTACTGGTGTCAGCATGTCCAAACTACGCAGCCTGGCTGGTCAAGGAGCCATAACGACAAGCTTGAAGCTCTTGAGCCCAGAACATGAATGGAACACCCCGAGGCTGTTGCCTTCAAGATTTCTCTGACGTTCTCCCCTGCGTTACATATCGCTTTCAGGCTTCGGATTGTGGGACAGGTGATATGAGCACTGGTTTTATTCAGACGAGGAGGTTGGCAACTGTCCCTCCTTCTTGCACCTTCCTTCGCCTCAGGTATCTGCGAAAGTCTGTTCCACCCGCCTAATTTAAACTCCCTTGACCGTAAAACCCAAACCTTGCACCATAAACCTAAAACGCCAAATCCCAAATCCTAAACCCTAAACTCTTGAAGCTTTAGCCAATCCCTACCTTGGTCGGTAGGAAATCTTCGAGGAAGTGGCAGGCGCGCCTGTGTAGGGAGATTTTGTCTACAGGGGCTATATAGGGGATATAAAGATGTAGAGTTTGTGAGGATAAGGGATGATGTTCAAAATAAAGAGCACGATGCACAAAAATGGGAAAGGACATGGTAACGCTACATTTTCATAAGTTTAATGGGGATTCTAAGGTTGCAGTTCAGTCGTTCGGCGTTTTACTAAAGTCTGGGACATGTAGCAGGATTATTCATGTTTGAAGGCGCAGGGTGTAGGGTATGGGGTCTACAGTTTGGGCCTTTTCGCGTAAAAGTTTTAAACAAAACTTGCGTTGTTCATCTTGAGCTTGTTCCGAGAGGAGGGTAAGCTGAAGGATGTAGCTATTAAGGGTCGCGTCCTTTTGAAAACGCACCCGTGCATTCGTATTGAACCCTTAAACCCTAAAACCCGAAGGTTAGATCCTGTTGGGGTATGTAAAGATACATTGGGGCAACCCTTAGGATGAGTGCTTGCTATTGTAACCACCCACCCAAATATGTAGAGTCTCCTAAAGTAGGTAGAATATGGTGTATATGGGGATCTTATATTATACCCAAAGCCATGTTCTATCTACTTAAGGGGGACTATAGTGTGATCCCCATGCATCACATCCGGGTTTTTTGGCCATTAGACACCGTGTTACAGTGGCTTGTGAATTTGTGATCCTTGCGCAAGGCTTTGTTTCGTCGCGTCGCTTGGCTCTAAAGAAACCATAGACGTTAAGCCTCTAAACCCTCTCTTTCAACCCTATGTAGGCTCCAGGCCACGAGTCGGGATCAGGGTTTGGGGCCTTGGCCCCCGCATCATTGATCCTGCAACGTCCAATGCTACACGCTTTTTCAGTAGATGTTGCGAAAGCAACTGAACGAATTCCTGAGTACAAGCAGCGGAGCAACAAGCCCCAAGCGTAGACAATCCTTTGAACTTCACTCTTGCCACAACTCCAAATCCCTACGGAACACCCTGAGTTCAAGACCAACGAAGCAATCTTTATTTGCTCTGAGCCCTAAGCCCTCATGCCCCCAAAGACCCTACTTCAGGCCAAAATCTGCAAACTCTTATACTTTAGTCCCTAGCTAGGTGCAAGGTTCACCCAGCAGACAAACTGAATCCTGAAAGGTCCGCCCTATCTTACATGTCAGGCTCCAGCTGCGATAGTCTGATAGCAAAGAAGCGAAAGCTCTCCCGACAGACGCTCGGATTTGTCTACACCTGACATGGTGTAAAGGGCTTAGGCGTTAGGATTAATAGGGTTTCGCTGGACGTGATGTCAAGGCTTTGTCGAAATCATTCGACCTTCGTTCGAGCTTGTCCCCAGACCCCCTAGAGGATCCAAAACATGGAACCCCGCAATATGAACCTATTACTACATTGGGGAGAGTAGGGATTTTTACGGGGTTCCAGTTTTTGGATCCCTTAGGGGGTCTGGATTATGTAGGGATATTTTGGAGTTGCAGTGTGTGGATTTTTCTGAGCTAGTGGCTCCTTTTTTAAGATTCCACATCGCAAGCTCTCTGCTCACATCTCGGGGGCCTCTGCAGCCCAAGCCCTTCACCGAATGCTCATGCTGGAGCTTGTCGAAAGGATCCCTGTAGGATCCCAGAAAAGACTTCTAAGTCTGAGGGTTTAGGGTTCCATTATCGCCCCAATGTCAGCATCACATGGCTGATAGAGGCAGTTCTGCCCCAGCATGAGTCCCTTCAATTCTGCGAAATACAGCAGTTGGAGTATGTTCTCGAACCCTAAACGCCCTAACCCTCTTAACACCTAAGCCCTCTAACCCCTCCTAACAAGATTTACCTTCTTCTTCAGCAACATCATCTTCTTGTTGGGGGATTGAGAAGAAAACGAGTTGTAGGGTGAGGGGTTTAGGGTGGATGGTTTTAGGTTGCTGGGGAGTTAGGGTAAAAGGGTCTTCGGTTTTATGGCTCAGGTCAGGGGTTGGGAGTTTTAGTGTTCTAGGGTCTAAGGATTTAGGTGTTTGCGGCTTAACTTTTTCGGGTACTGGCTGGAACGGTGAAACTACGCGTTGCTCTACAAGGAAACCAGAGCTAGGATCAATCTGCGGGATGGTGTTGTTATTGGTGCCTGCTGGACTTAGGTGAGTGATAGCAGTATACCACACTCATTGATATGAACCGTAAGAAAGAAGCATCGTCAGAATGTGATGGCTGTGCGCTTGATGGAGAATTCTTGTACCACCCCTGAGTCTCTTGAATACTGGGAGAATATAACCTGGACCCCAAAACTATGTGAAATAATGACCTTTATGGCTGTTATCATGGGTTTGGATCTTTTTTGCATACCTTGGGGTTTAGGAAAGCTTTAGGGACCCAAGAAACACTTTCAAAACAGCAGTCTTGCCTGTTGAGCTCAGGCCTTTAGGGCTTCGGGCCTAAGGTTTAGGGTTGAGTGGTTTAGGGTTTAGGGTTGAGTAGTTTAGAATTTGGTTTAGGGCTGAGTGGTTTAGGGTTTAAGGTTGAGTGGTTTCGGGTTGAGTGGTTTAGGGTTTAAGGTTTAGGGGTTTCGGAGCTTCGACAGAAGTAGAATTAGAAGCCTGAGCCAATGAGGAAGACCGCCCTCTCGGAACCTTTGTATAAGCTGGGTTGCTGTTAAGACTCAAATTAGGTTTCGATAATGGGTAATTATAGTACTTAATATGCCTTCCCCAATATAGTAACTTAGATTAAGTTCCTTGACAGCAACCTTGTAAGCAGAGTACAACAACTCCAGAAAGAGGTTGCGCAGAAACCCCGAACCTGGATCAATGTTAGGGCTCCTTGATGGTTTTTGGGTGTGGGTTCCCTGTATTTATGTAAAGAGGCTCCTTTTTTCTTCCTGTTCCTTAGCCCACATTGCCCTTATGTGAGAGTGCGGAGTGGTTGCGGGCATCACGTTTTGAATCAACCCTAAACCCCCTAAACCCTAAACCAAGGGTTCAGAAGTAAGGGTTGAGGCTTTGCAGGGAGAGCAGAGTGTAGCGGGTGAGGGGGTGAAATGTGAGGGGTGTGAGGTGGTAGGTATGGATCAGGGATTTGGGAAAAGTTGTCAAGGTTTGGGACTGTTGTAGGACCCTTGCGGCATCAAAAGATTGGCCTAGAGCCTCATCAAGGACTAGATTGTCGTACTTACTCCCGACCCCCGAGACAGAAGTGGTCATCTTGAGGAAGATTCTCCTGCGCTTGCCCAAACGCCCGCAGCACCTTGGACATGGCTGCAGAAGCCAAATTGGGAGTCGGTACAAAAGGATTTAGAGGTTGAGATCTTGGGGGTCCAAGCCCATTTTGCGAACACCCCAGACCAGATCCTTGTGTGGGCCTTTTCCAGAAGCAGGGTTTGATGTTATTGCGGTTAAACATAAAGCTCTTGTGCCTTTGATGACGGAATGAAACAGAGAGTACAGTTCGGAGAACCTAGGCCCCAGACCCAAAAACTATAATCCCAGAAGCCCAAAAATCAGTAACTTACTGGTGGCTAGTAGGGAATAAATTTAAAGGGATACAATCCCTATATAATCCTTACAGAATGTATTCCTTCATTCCCTACAAACCACCAGTAAGTAAAACTATACTACTTAACCCCTATATGACGCTAGCTTTCACTTTTCCATGTTCTTTTCCATTTGATTCTCCCTAAACCCTGCGACGACCCAGTTGGCTAGGCCTTCTACATCTTACTTAACACATTTCGCGCAGGCATACTTAGCCTTACGGCTTCAAGTTCTCAAATCGTATCCGTTTATTGCCAACTAGGGTTTGTAAGCAGGTGTTCTTGCCCAACTCATATGCTGTTTTCATACTTGGAACCTCGGGGTACGGTTTGAGGCTTAAGGCTCTAGGGTGTAATTATGGTTCAGGGTTGCTTGGGGTGGGCCGAGTGAAGGTGTCAGGGGCTGGGTTCAGGGTCTCAGGGTTACAAACCCTAAGCGCTAAACCCCAGGGTTATGAATCCGAATTCAAGACCTGGTTGACCGGTAGTAGGCGCTACGACGTGTTCATGAGCAGGACTATTACCTGGATTCTTCTCTTCAGGACCACATGACACGGCAGTTTCCCAAAATGGGGGAACCCCAATATAGACCCAATATGCTTCCTTATTATAAGGACTCCCAAAAAGGTACCCCTGATTTTGGGAAACTCCGACATCTCCAGTGTTGTTCTGAATAAAAGCCACCAACTGAAAGGGCAGCCAGGCAGCAGCTGGCGAACTAAGTTTCTTCGAACATTGAAGCCGCATAAACTACAGTCTAAACTCCTCAAGGGGGGTTATACAGGAAATTCTATAGGCGAGTGTTATAGGGTTGTGAAGCGGGATTAGCTCACATCAGTATCTACCCTTACAACACAAATGTCCTGAACATCTGAACGGTAGGCGGCAGTGTGACTGTTTTTTCACGACCCACTACGTCCCAAATGCCTTAATGCCGTCAACCATTTCCTCGCCCTGACCCCGCGCCCCCTTCCTCGGCGTGTAGACAGGAAAAAGGCACGCTGCAGGTGCTTTTTTCACCTCACCCTACCCTCAACCCCCCCCACCCTAATGTAGTACTACCATGTGTCGGAGAAATATTCAGTATCAGGGGGGGAGCTACTATTAGGTGGAGGCGGTTTACTAGATCCATGTCAGTGATGAGAGTTGAGGGTGTAGGAATAGCATTGTGACCAATCCCCATCTACACTCCCATCCATCCCTGCCGGGATTAATGTTGATCAGCTCCACTGGATTTGTAAATTTGAACCACTCATGAGAAAAAGGCGTGCTAGTTTTCTAGTTGTATTCAAGCAAAAGCTCGAACCCGACATCGTCTCTGAAAATGCCGCCTGTGTGCCAGTACGCCAGCCAACAGGCAATTCGCAATCACAGGATTTTCTACACGTTCCTCCAAACAGGACTTCAAACTTTGCCTCGAGGACTAACTCGAAAGAAGCCATTGAACAAAGCTGAGTAAACATGATCGCAACGACCCATAAGACGAGACGTTCCTTTTCCCAAGCTGGACAAGCTGGACAGGTGTATATAAGCTTGATAGCATGGCGCAACATGGTACCTCGAGTACATTGACAAATCATTCTTAGGTCCCATTTGTCCTGTACCCTGAGCTAGCCTCTCTCCCCAGATCTCGACCTTGAAAATTTGTACTTAGCTGGCGCAACATGGTGCTTCGAGTACATGGGCAAATCATTCTTAGGTCCCATTTGTCCTGTACCCTGAGCTAGCCTCTCTCCCCAGATCTCGACCTTGAAAATTTGTACTTAGCTGGCGCAACATGGTGCTTCGAGTACATGGGCAAATCAATTCTTAGGTCCCATTTGTCCTGTACCCTGAGCTAGCCTCCTCTCCCCAGATCTCGACAGTGTAAATTTTAGTTTGCCCCTAACTTCACAGAGCCTAGCCCTCGCTTAAACACCTCAAGTTCATTGATGGACCCTGGACTTCTGTCCTACTTCAAGAAACCTCAGCTTAACCCCCGGACACAAAACCCTGAACCCTAAATCCGTGAACCTCAACCTTAACAATATCCTGTTCATGAAGCCCAAGATGAAAAAATCCTAAGCCTCGGCTGGCAACCGCTATTCTGTTCAGACAGCACGAAAGCCACAACCTCAGCCTCAGCCCCTATAGTCAGTCCCCCTTAAGTAGATAGAATATGGCTTTGGGTATATTATAATAAAATCCCCATATACCCCACATTCTATCTACTCAAGGGGGACTATAACTCTAAATCCTAAACTCTAAACCCTAGGTGTTTTGGCTTCCAGGTCTGTGTAGTTTCCCTTAGTGGTCCGCATTCCTGAGCCATATACCCCAGCGGTGGCCCTTATTTGGGCCCTGGAATTGCTCCGCTGCCTACGGGAAGTGCGTTGAGCTTCACTACTTACTGCACCTATCTGGAGTGGTGCCCAGGTTTTCGCGGGGCCTAGCTGCTGTTCGATCAGCCTACGCTTTCGCCAGTGGCCATTCGCATGGTACGCGTTTGGACCTTCTTTTTGATCGGCTTCTTCTGCCTTGCCCTCTACCACGACAAGGCCGACTTCGCACAAGCCCCTCGTGGGTTTGAAGGAACCCGCTTGGCACAGGAATTCTCGAAGGGCCCGTACGCGAAGCCGTACCCACCTTCGCAATATCCTGTCAGGACTCGAAGCTCCCTCCCAGCGAACGGCTGTGGCGGTGAGGCGACTCGAGGCACACCACTCTGCATCTACTCTGCCAAGGGCAGTGAGGCTCAGCTTGGGTACAGCAGCAGATATGGCGACCCAGGGAGCGAAGCATTCCTGGTGCAACAACTGCTATGCAAATCGCCCCAACAGAGCAGCTTTCTGTCCTGTGTGTGGAGGCGCTCTGCAGACTTATACAACTACACCTGGACAACAGAATTGGGCGCAACCCCCTCGCAGACAGCAGTCGCCCAGAGCTCGGCGCCAGTCTTCACCAAGGCAACGGGGAGGTGGCGTGGACAAGAGCGACAATGGACCAGGTGCTGGAAAAGGCAAAGCACAGCAGATCTCCGGCAACAAGGGCAAGGGCAAAGGCATTCCACCCAAGATTGCGGATCTTCCGCAACCAGCATTGGCACCCAACATACAGGTGCCCAAGACTGGCAGTGGTTCGACCGCGGAGGCCTCGGAGGAAGGCGAGCTGTTGGGTGCCCTTCTCGCCCACTTGGGCGATCCTACAGCCTTGCCGACAGCCCTTGCGGAGAGAGTGCAGACTTTCCAGAGTGCCAATGCAAGATCAACGGGCAAGCTCCTGCACAAGCAAGTCGCGCGCCAGACCGAAGCGCGGACGCAACTGCAGCGGCTCGCAAAAGACAGACAGGCCTTCCTAGAAGGGGGGGGGCTGAGTATTTACAAGTGCTTACGGAGACAGTCGACCAGCAGGTGTCGAAGATGTCCAAAGTACTGGAGGACTTCGACAACGCGGAAAGTCAATGGCAGGCGCAATTGACGGACGCTACAGAGCTGCTGTCGAAAGCCTCTGGGCACTCAACCGCTCCGAGGAGCGCAGATGCGATGGATGCAGAGGAGGCGGCCGTGGCCCAGACTGCGGCGGAGGACTCTCGCTCCAGGCAGCAGACAGAGAAGATACAACAGGTCCAGAAAGAGCTCATAGAGGCTCTAAACAAGGCCAAGGCGGCCGCGGAAGTACACCGAGATGGCTCGCGAACGCCACGCCGCAAGCCCAAGGAGGAAGAAATTGTCGACTTGGAGCGGCGCCCTCAATAGCTCCATCATCATGCGCGGACTGCGATCTTGATGGAGCGAGTACGGCTCGGGTGATGGGATTCCTCCTCGAGCACTCTGTAGCCTAGTCCTGATCCACGGCCTACCCGTGTTGGAGTACCTAAGTCCTTTGCTCCTAGGCCACCTGTCCCCCCCATCCCTGAGTCGGCTTCTGTCCACGTTACATCGGAGCCAGCTGTTGGCTCCTCTGCCGCAGAAAGTGACCGCGCAGGCGTGGCTCTTGATGCAGAGGGGCCACATCATCGCCTCTTCACTGTTTTCGATGCCATGCGGCATGTGTCTCAGGACGAGGTTTTCGGTGATCGCTCTGATGTGGTCTGTCCGGCCGTTGAGATCTTGCCTCTCCCTGTTCCTCAATTTGTGCTTCTGAGGCCGGGCACCCTGTGTACTATCATTGTTGATGCTCGGTCCGTTGGATCGGGGCTTTTCACTTTGGAAACTCCCTTCACTGCCTCCTTTGAGGAGTTGATTGAACGGGCGTCACTCTTCTTGGGCAATGTGTTCGAGACGGCTCAGAGACAAGAAGGCATGCAATGTTTTTTCAATGAGGTGCCTTGGGCTCTTCCCCTTAAGAGACAGTTAGCTAATGGGGATGTTTTCAGTTGCCGCCCTGCACTAGAGGGCCCAGGCCTCCCGCTTTTGGGCCCAGGTGGCAACCGCCATACGTTACAGCGTAGATGCGAGGCTCCCTACTTTGAGGTTCTGCGTGCAGTTGAGCTGGGATCGCAAACACTCACTCTCAGTTCGGGGACCGTATGCTGGAAGATGTCCTTGCTGAACTTGTCTACCGGCGACATCAACTCGGGTCTGTGCCGGAAGGACTCTGTATGCAGCTGTGTCAGGTCCAACCTGCCCCCTCCCAGGGACGTCGTGAGCTTATTGTCCTGCTCTTTTGCAAAGCCACGGATGGGACCTTTCCAATTGTTTGTGATGGGAGAGATGTCGGCGGGCACATTTGGGTCGCTGCGCTTGATGCGGCGGTCCCCTTTGGTGCTCTGGCAGAATCTGGTTGTGTGCCTTTTCTGGATGGCCTGCCTTGTCCTGCATCTCCTCAGCTCTATCCAGGGGCGATGGTTACTCTCCGATCTGCGCATTCTGAAGGCCGACCCAACATGATGCCCGTGTCAGCCTGGTGGACGGTGCACCCCTTCTCTGCCCTCATCGCCTCCTGTGCCTTTCCCAGCTGTTGCGCCTGGAAGCCTAGGTTTTCATAACGCTGCTATCCGCGAGGCATTTAATGCCCTGCTGGATGTTATAATTGCCAGAGGTTTTGCCCTGTTTGAGGGTAGGGTTGCAATTTTTGGGCCAGGAAGCTCGCTTGTTTTCGCGGCTGGCCAGGAGGAGCCTACTGCGGAGCGCATTGCCAATGATCTGAGAGTGTATCTCCTTCGCACCTTTGGGCCTGGTCAGGTTGTGTTTACACGACTTCATCTTGCCAACTGCGCTCTGTTTGTTTACAGGCCTGCCTCCTTGCGGAGTGAGCTGTCGCTTTGTCTTCACAGCCTCGGAGGGGGATATGTCCTGAGGGTTGTTCCTACTGCCGATCTCCGCGCAATCCAGGAACCCATCTTCCTCTTCCCAGGAATTAATACCCCGGTCGCACATGTTCAGGAAGCTAATCCTGCAGGTGAGCCCACATTAGAGGCTGAGCAGGTAACCCAGCCTGCTGGGTCCTTCCCCTCTACTCTGCCTGGCAGGGAAGGTGGTGATACGCCAATGGCCAGTGGGTCTTCTCGTCCGGATACAAGGTCGGGCACTTCACTTGCTCAGGCTTTGGACGTAGGACGCCTAGGTTGCCTTCTCCTAGGTGCAGGTTGCCGCATCATCCAGCTGTATGTAAGTCCTCTCTTGATGCAGAGCCTTATGATGCGTATGCCACCTGGGCCCTAGGCGATCCCAGAGGTTCTGCTTCCTCCTCTGAAGATAGCCGGCGGTCTTCTACCCTCAGCCTGCAAGATGTACCGCAATACCCAATGGCAGATGTTCGCATTGCGGATGCCAGGCTCGTGGTTGGAAACGGCGTGCCGGGGCCGGTACCTTTCACCATCTTTGATGTGGTACGCACAAATGCGTCTGACTCTTATGACCCACGATCGGGAGTGCAGGACGCTGTTGGCAGGGCCATTGCCAATGCGCCCTTTGCTCCTGTAGCTTGGCATTTTCCTGCCCTTGAGGTTGCTCCATTTCCTGGTCCACAGGTCTTGCTTTGCAGGTACTTCGAACCGAGGACCGTGATTGTAGATCTCCGGGACTGCTCACTTGAATCCATGTCCTGGAGATTGACCATGCCGTTGACTCTTTGGGATTGCTTGGCCACGAGCTCCAGACACAGCTTGGTCCTCGTGTGCGGAGCAGAGCCGTGCAGGCTACTCTTAATGGTGGTGCATGGAATTTTGGTTTTACCAGATGGCTTCGCAGTGGGGATGTAGTTGTATGGTGCCCCATTCCCGCTTCTGCCATACTTGTGCCGCAAGGTCTCCGGGTGCCCCGGACCATTGCACGGACTTTGCACGATGTATACCCCCTTTTCTCTACGCTGACTCTCTCCAGCAGCGGCCGGTCCACAACTACTGTGCTGCTGGATTCCTACAACCTTGCAACTGCCTTGGATGCTGCGCGCGCGCCATATTCTGCAGCCGCATGTTCAAATGGCGGCTGGGCAGCTTGATCGCGTTGTCTGTAGCAGAGTTCAGCCTCAGCCAGATGGCAAAAGGCTTACTGTGCATTGATCTGTGCGATCGCCTACAATACTCTTGGATTTGCGGGCGCTTGGAGGAGCCTTTGGTGCAGTGGTGTCCAATGCACTCCTCCGTCTGGACCAGATTCTCACGGGCATCCAGTGTTACGTGAGTGGTGTCCTGCGCCGGCGCCCGACTCCTGTCTTTAATGGGGATCTGGTCGTCTTTGTTCCAACGGGCAGTCGCCCAGCGCCCACCGTTGCGACTCACACTCTCTGGCCGCTCTTCCAGGCACTGAACTTCATCTCTGCCCCATGCCCAGTTCCTCGGGCCACCCTTGCAGAAGCACTGGCTGGGCCTACTGTTGGTGTTGTCGCCTGGGGGCGGCATTTGCGTGAGAAAGCCAGTGCAGAAACAGAAGGCGGGCACTCTGAATTTCTGGTTTTTACTCCTGTCTTCAGGCCCGACGCCCTTGACATTCGGTTGACTATTGCCATTCGGCAGGATAGAGGATCGTTGCTCGCCATGGTGCTTTCTCGGCCAGAATATATGGCGTCAGGGGAATTTTTTGCGGCTTCTCACAGTGTGTCTGCTGAGGAGCAAGCACACATAGACCCCGGCCTTGCTCCAGTGCTCTGGCCTGATGCGAGCGGCTCTTTGGATTTCTACAATGAACACGACGAGCCGTCCGAGGAGCCAGCCTCGGGTAGCCGGGAACACCCTGTCACCTCCCCCATTATCCTGCTACCATTGTCGGATATGGAGGCTATGATGCTCTTGGAGGAAACGGTTCTACCGGTAGTGATGAAGCGGAGGATGAGGTTGATGCAGATGCTGAGGCCTCCGAGCCGGAGCCTGGCCCTGAGGAGCCGGACTGCCGCTGATCTTGGCGTGACTGCCAGCTCTGTCGCCTTTGCTGATGCTGAGCTAGTTCCTCGTAAAGAAGAGCAGGGCGCAACCTCCCTTCTGCAGACCCGTGCCTTCCGGTCCCGTACCACTACTAGTGTACCTACCCCTTTTGGCAGGCGGAGGCTTACGCACGGTCCCGAGCCTCCTCCTTCCCAAGCCTCCTCCTTCCGGCCTCCTTTCTGCCTGCCGGGTGTCGACCTGCCGGACAGATGGTGCTGAGGGAGCCGATGACGACTCTGCAGCCACTGAGCATGCTGTGCCGGTTCTTCCTCCTGATTCACCGGAGATTGTTGGACTCATTGCGGGCCTTGCTGGTGAGTGGGAAAGCTTTCTGCGCTGCGACGCAGAGGCTCTGCCGTGCCTTTCAGCCGCCCAAAGGAGAGCCTGTGCATGCTACCCGTCAGAGGGCTTTGTGGTTGCCAGACATGTTTTTGTTGATGGTGCCTTTTACAAAGGTCGTGACAGACATAGGGGCGGCTGGGCTGCAGTCGTAGTGGCAGAATGGTGTACGCCCCCAAGGCATTGTTTTTGCCTTTGATGGCTACGCTGGAGGCCCCCTTATTGATCTCGCCAGGCGACCACTGCAGGCTGAATATTCAAGCTACGATGCAGAAGCCGCTGCTATGCTAGTGGTACTTACCTGGCACCTTGCTCAACCCTGTGCCCTCCTGACTGCCGTGCATTTCGATGCCAATGCGGGGCCAGGCAGCTGAAGGTCTCGTTGCGCCACGAGACCCTGGTGAGGGCCTTGGACTAGCGGACTAGCGGGCCGCGCTCGCTGTGTAGCCCAACTGCTTGAAGCTCAGGGACGCGCCCCCAAATACTCTTGGGTCAAAGGGAATGCTGGCATCATATGGAACGAGGTTGCGGACAGAATTGCCAAAGCTTTTGCAATGGAGACACTCCCTGTCCTGCCGGAACCCTTTTGGACTTTTGTCGCCTCTCGTTCCTTGCCATGGGCTTGGCTTGTCGCCGACCGGTCCGGTGCCTTTCCTGACGTTGAGCAATTTTGTAAGGGGACTTATGAGAGTCCTGACCCGGTCCCCCCTGCCTGTGTACCGGCCGACCCCGAGCGGCTCACTGACAGATCCAACGGCGACCTTGGCCTGTCACTTATGTCCCTTAATGTTCAGACTCTACAGGACAAGCGGTCCATTGTCCTGCAGCAGCTTCAGGACAAGTGTACGCTGCTGTGTGGATTGCAGGAAACTCGCGGCCGCTGCGACTCTCAGGGCAGTAGTGGGGGTTTTCTGGAATTTGCCTCTGCTGCTCAGGCTGGTGAAGGAGGCTGTGCCTTGTTTATTTCCACTACAGTGCCTTATGTCAGAATTGGGGACCGTCCTCTTTGTTTGGCGCCACAGCACTGTCGATGTGTACACGCTGGGCCCCAACTCCTGGCGGTTGAAATTCGAGCCCCCTTTTTCCAGTGTGTCTGCGTGGTTGGACATCTGCCGCACACAGGGCGACCTATCGCAGAAGTCCACGCATGGTGGAACGCTTTGGCTAGTCAGGGTTGGTTCCGGAGTGCTGGAGCTGTCATCATGCTTCTAGACGCCAATGCCCAGGTTGGGTCTGTTGCTTCCGAAGCTGTCGGGCCTCACGCTCAGGAGCCGGAGAATAGTGCAGGCACCATTTTCCGGGAATTCCCAGAGCTCATTCTTTGTGTGCGCCTGCCACCTTCCATGGAGTGTGCGGTGAGTGTCTGCATTCTGCGTCTGAACCCACCTGGACCTCTCCCCGAGGTTTTAGCAGGCGTATCGACTACGTTGTCGTCCCACAAGCATGGCGAACCGCCTGTGTGCGGCCTCGGGTGGACTCCAACTTTGTCACCTTGAGTGTCGATCACCGTCCTGTCTGTGTTGATGTTTGTGCACGTTTGATCGACTCTGTGCCCCCGCCTAAGCGTCCAGGCCTTCCAAGGCACACCGATGGCTTGCGCCCTGACGGCTTGTGCCGTATGCGTCTCGCTCTCTGGGTTATGCCTCCGGTAGCGTGGGCCGTGAATGTCCATGAGCATACCGCCTATGTCTACGAGGCGGCTAGAACTGGCGCCCGCGAGGCTGGCTTGTTCCAGACTGCCCGCCGCACCCGCAGTTTTGTTTCTGACGAAGCTGCCTCTTTACTGCAGGCTGTCAAACAATGTAGGTGTCGGCTAAGACAACTCGACAGGCTTGCGAGGAAGCTCCGGCTCCGGGAGCTGTTTTGTGCTTGGAGAGGGGACGGTCGTGTTGCCCTCTCCCGCGAAGGCTGGTCCCTCTCTGAGGTTCACAAACGGACAGCTTTGTGCATTGCCGAGCTCGATGCTTTCATGAGAAAGCTCCGTAGCCGGATCCGCTAGGGTGCCTACGCAGCTCGTGTGCTCGATGCTATGCAGCACTCTGCCTCCCCCTGTGCCGCCAAATCCTTCTTCCGGGCGCTGCGGTGATTCAGGCCTGCTGGAAAGCGTGTTCTGAAGCCCTTTGGGCGGCTTCAGATCACCCCCTTTGTTGAGGGTGAGGAGACACTTGCAGTCCGTCAGCAGCGCCATTTTGCCACCATTGAAGCAGGGGATGTCATTGGTGCAGCTGAACACACAGACTTTGACTTGCAAATTGCTCACAGCCGGCCAGCTGAGGTTTTCGATCCGGCCCTTCTGCCTACTCTGCTGCAACTTGAGGGCCTCTTCCGGGGCGCTAAGCAGGGTAAGGCCCCGGGCCCCAACGGAATCCCCGAGTGGGTATGGGCGCTTGACAGTCGCGCTGCCGCGCGAGCCTTTCTGCCTGTTTTCCTCAAGTCCCACTTCCGCCTGACTGAGCCTGTGCAATTTAAGTCTACTACTCTCATTGCTCTCTTCAAAGGCAAGGGCTCCCCTGCTGTCCTCGCCAATCATAGGGCCATCGCACTGCTGGACGGCCCCGGGAACGTTTGTCGCCCTGCTCCGCCGCCCGATCAGCAACAGGGCGGCACTCCTGGTTCTTTGTTGGCAGGGGCTCATCACTTAGTTCGGGCTCACCAGCAACTTGCCCTGGGACTCAAAACCCCGGCAGCGGCCCTATTTCTGGACGTTTCCTCAGCATATTACCGTGTGCTGCGCCAGGCCTTCGGCAGGGGCCCCTTGGAAAATGATGAGGATGTGGCCAGGCTCCTGGCTATGCTTCGGGTTCCGCCTTCTGCACTACACGAGGTGTGTGAATGGCTGTCGCACACTCTCCTTGCAGGTGCCCCGGCACACTGCACAGCACTTATTCGCACCTTTCTGTGCGGCACTTTCTTCCAGATAAGAGGGGCCCCTGGACTTGTGCGTACCCGAGCGGGCTCAAGACCGGGTGATTCAGTGGCTGACCTGCTTTTCTCGCTTGTCTAAGCAGATTTTCTCCGGGCTGTCCGCGTCCAGCTTACTGATCTCGCGGCCACTGATCCGGTGCTCTGCAAGGTTCACGATGGTCCGTCGAGTATCGTGCCTGTCTGGGCTGATGATGCTGCGGTTCTCCTCGCTCAGCCTTCCACCTCGCAGTTGCTTGCCGCAGCCCGGCACACGCTCTCGATTGTGCACTGTGAGTATACGCGGAGAGCTATGGCACCTAATTATGCTCCGGCAAATCCGAGGCCCTTTTTTCCTTTCGTGGACTTGGAGCCCCTGCGGCCCGTCAGGAAATCTTTATCCGGCAGGCTGGCTTGCTCCCCTTTCAGGCTAGAGGTGAGGCCTTCCATGTGCACTGTGTCCGGGCATATACCCACCTTGGGGGCCGGGTTTGTGACAGTGGTCGGTTCATGCATGATATCGCCCAGCACCATTCTTATGCCTGGGCACAGGTTAAACCTCTTGCTAGGCAAGTGCTTCGCAGCTCCACCCTCCCCTTTGCAAAGCGGAGGCTCATCCTGAATTCGCTAGCCTTCTCCGCTGCCTCTTGCACAGCAGCTACCTGGGGCCCCTTGAACGCGCAAGAATCCCACGCGTGGCGCACTGGCTATGTTAGGCTGGTACGCCTCCTTGGTAGGGATGACAGGCATACGGGGCAGCCTTCTCTACCTGCTGAAAGTGATGTCTGTAAGGCATTCCGCTTTGCTTCTCCGCTTGTCCACCTCAGGGCGGAGCGCATCTTGCACGCCTCACGACTCCTGCTCACGCAAAGCACCCTATGGGGCCTCCTGTGTGCTGCATACCAATGCCTCGATGATTCCTGGTTGCACCTCTTGCAGGCTGACCTCTCGTGGTTGGCATCGTTATGCCCGGAATCCAAGCACCTGATGTGCGACTTTCCTGATGGCTTTGCCGAGCATGCTCTGCATGCGCCGCGTGCCATCCGCACCTTTGTGCGGAAGGCTAGGCTCTCAGTACGTGCTCCTGAGCATGAGCCGTTATGGGGTGCTGCCAGTGACAGCCATGCTGCGCCCAATGTGGGAGTTCATCAATGTGAGCACTGCCCCGCGTCCTTCGCGTCCCTGCAGCAGCTCTCAGCGCACAAATTTGCTTGGCATGGCATACGCTGCGTTGCCGCCCAGTACGCACAACATACCACGGTATGTAAAACATGCCTGATGCAATTTTGGGAGCCACACCGACTACTTCGTCACCTCCAGCACGATTCGCCACAGTGCTTGCATGCTCAGGAAGAGCACCTCTTGCTAGAGGATGACTTAGGCATTTGGGGTGTCCTGACCCTCCCCCTGCCCTAGGCCTGCCCGCAACCAGGCTCGACGGTCCACTGCTGCCACTTAGGAGCTGTCGAGTTGCGGATTTTGTCACCTCCCTCGAGGCTGTGGATGAGCCCGCCTCGTGCCGAGGTTGGATCTCGCCCGCATGCCGTCTTTGGCTGGATGCCAGGAACAGCGGGTGACTTGTACAGCTTTTCTATGTTTCCGCCTTGCTTTTAGTACCAGGCGTCTGCGACAGACTCGGACCGAAGTCAAGCAAGCAAGCAAGCCCTAAGCCCTATATTCTATCTACTTAAGGGGGACTATAAGCCTAAGCCCTCAACCTTATATTCTATCTACTTAAGGGGAACTACAACCCTAAACCCTGAACCCTAAACCCTGTATATTCTATCTACTTAAGGGGGACTATAACCTTAAACCCTGAACCCTATGTTCTATCTACTTAAGGGGCACTGTAGCGCTAAACCCTAAACCCTATATATTCTATGTACTCAAGGTGGACTATAACCCTAAACCCTAAATCCTACATCCTATCTACTTAAGAGGAACTAGATTCTGTTCCGCTTAGGTCCGCTGCCTCTTCTACTTCTACTCCGCGGCAGCCACGAGCTCTTACTCTGGAGAAGTCGGATCTACACACCGTCTCTTGGCTCCTTTAGGGTTCAGGGTTTAGGGTGTAGGGCTTAGGGTTTAGGGTTTAAGAGTTTAGGGTTGAAGGTTGAGGGTTGAGGCTTTAGTGTTTAGAGTTTAGGGTTGAGGGTTTAGGGTTGAGGGTTTATTTAGGTTTAAAGTTTAGGGTTGAGGGTTTAGGGTAGGAGCTTCTCATAGGTTCAGGTTTTTTTGCTAGGGCCGGTCCGCGCGGATTGGCGTCATCCCAAGAACAACGAGGTCTCGCTGCTTTCGGGCTCTGAGGACATATGAACCATAGTCTAAAATCCTTCAAGGTGGGTTATATAGGGGATTATATAGGGGAGTAGTATAGGGGTGGGGGGATACTAGGAGTTTAGACTATAGCTTATATAGGCTCAGGTTTAGGACTTCAGGTTTATAGAGGAGTTGTACATGATATATAGGGATATCACGCCTGTACTGGAGAGTCAAATGGAATTGAGATGAAAGCTGGGATTCCTCAGGGGCTTGTGGCGATAAGGAATATATAGTATTTTATTTCGGTATACTGGAGTCCCAAGATAGAGTAAGACAATATCTTCCTTTTGGGCATAAGGTTGTATGTGAACAATATTAGCTTACTTCGTTCAGTCACCAAAAATAAGGCGACTCATACGAGTACAGGGTGTGGCCCCTAGTTATAAATTGGGTTAAAGGCGGGTTACTGAAGGTGATGAATAGCGGTTTAGGGATTAGGGTTGCCCTAAAGCTGTAGTTATGGAACTTTAGGTATATATCAGCGCTCCAAAAGTTTTGACGGACGTGCCGAGCCTTTGTTACACTACCAACCTTAAGAGGGTCTTGCGGAGTAGTGGGGGCCCCTGAAGCCCGGTTTTTGCTCTCCCTGCTAGTGGAGTAACTATTACCCTGGTTTAAATTTGGAATACTCTAAAGCTCCGGCAGAGGCCCGGGGGACTCAGGTGTTTATCAGTCTACCGGGAAGAGGGTGTGGTGAAGATGTTGCTGGATGAGTGCGTTTGGTAACAACGGCCGGCGCACTGCCGGGGTGTGATGAAAGCGCCGTGTCAAGACATGAGCCATAATCTAAACTCCTGAAAGGGGGGTTATATAAGGGATTATATAGCTCACTATTATAGGGATTATTAATGGGGATACTAGGAGTTTAGACTATGGCTCACATGGCGTGTATCATGACGGCACCGAGGCCTCTGCCTTGACATCCAGACTGCCCCCCTTCCCATCGGCAAGGAACCCAATAGAGACATCCCCCGAACCTAAACCCAAAACTCTAAACCCTAAACCCTAAACCCTAAACCTTAAGCCTAAACCTTAAATCTATTGCAGTTTGATTTGGGGAGGGATGTCGTTACGAGGGGGAGCTAGGACGGATATTTCCAGCATCTCCCAGCGCACTAGAACCTTCTTAGGCCCTATAGAGCCTTTAAGCCCCATATAGCACAACCCCTATACCCTAAACCCCCTGAACCCCGAGCCACGCGGTTAAGGGTTTAGGGTTTAGGGTCCCCTGAACCCAAGACAGTTATACAATCAAACCTTAAGCCCCACACCTTAAATCTACTCTGCACCTCCCCCCCTCTGCTTTGAGTGTGTAAACCATGCCAAAGCCCAGAACTCTTAACAACACCCTTGACCCTTGGCCCTTCACCAAGGACCCCAATCCCAATCCAAGCCCCTACATTTTACCAAGAATCAGGTCACATACTTTCTACAACCCCCCAAAGACCCGAGATGCCAAACATTAGGTACACGGTTTTGGGGTACATTTCCTGAGCTCAGCCCCCAACCTTCAACCCCAAATCCTGAACCTGAAGCCACAACAACAATAATCCAAAATCCTTCGAAGTGGTCCAAAAGAGCGCGACTTTACATACTGTTGGGGGTTCCGGGTACCAACAATCCTGTAGCTAGACCCTAAACCCTACACCCTAAATCTGCAACCCTGAGCTCTAAATCCTCAACCCTAACCCTGAACCCTAAATCTTTGAATCATAATCCTTAAATCCTAAGCCCTAGATCCTCAACCCTAAGCCCTAAACCCCAACCCTACATAAGCAGCCGGCGCCAAAACAACGAAATGTTCTGACTTTCCCGCCGCTCTCCACGTGCCAGCGGCCGTCTAAGCCATCAGAGCCATGCGAGGCTATGGCATTGAACATCCTCAACCCTACATCCCCAACCCTAAACCCTAAACACCGACCCTAGAACCTAAGCCCTAAACCCTAAACCCCAAACCCTAAGCCCTAAACCCTAAACCCAAACTCTAAACCCTAAACCCATAATCCTTCACTTCTGCCATGCTGGGCTTCCAGGCTTCGACAAGAGCGAGTCAGAGCTCGGAGCCGGCAGAAAACCCTGGTAGAGGACGGATTCTGGCATTGCCCATCGGGTTTTAGGGTTCTAGGGTTTAGGGTTCAAGGTTTAGGGTTTAGGGTTTAGGGTCTAGGGTTCAGGGTTTAGGGTTGAGGGCTTAGGGTTTGCGATTTAGGGTGCCGGGCTCCAGGATTAGGGTTTAGAGTACAGGGTTTAGGCCTTTACGTGCGGGTTAAGGGTAATGCGGGTTCGACAAGGGCTATATCGGGCTATACAGGTTCTAGGAATAGTCGCATCCAGCCTTCTAAGTTCCAAGCTGTTTAGGGTTCGGGAGAAACATTGGTCCTTGTAGTGATAGTAGAGGTGGGGTTATCATGGGATCATATGAGACGTCTATGATGGGCTTGACTCTTGGGCTCTTGGGGTAACGATAGTTCTGCGGATTCTACTGGTATACAGTCCCCTATAAACTCCAAACCCTAAACCCTACATGGGCAGGGCTGGAATACTAGCATTTAGAAATCGCTGGAGTTGTATACTCTGGACCTTTCTCTTAGATGTTTTTTTGGTGTTCTGCTTGATCTGCGGAAGATGGGGAAGGTCTAGCATCAAACGTGCCCTAAACCCTAAACCCTAAAACCCTACACCCTAACCCTGAACCCTAGAACCCTGAACCTGAAACCCTAACATCCTGAAGCCCTAAACCCTAAAATTGATCTACAGGCCTCCCAGTTTCAATGCCTTGGGCTGCCTTCTGGCTTCCCCAAGTACGGGACATATGTAGACGGCACATAGGTAGATTCCGAATAAGGATTTTTTGTGCATCTGCGAAATTCTAGGTGCTGTAATCTTCAGGGGTTGGCGTTGAGAAGTTTGGGTTTTAGCAGCATGCCTCAACAACAGACTTTTACGCGTTTGGCCTTTATATTAATGTCACCCTAGGCCTCAAAGGGAAATCTAGAAGCAGAAGCTGCTTTACATTGAAGCGCAGCAGCAACGCCATGACAGTCCAACGTAGATTTAGTCAGGGTATAGCCCTGAACCCTGAACCTATAGCAAGACATCCCCGGCAAGAGGCATGACTTCGCAAGACCCTCCAGCATGAATCCGTGTTAGCAGGAGCTTTCTGCACCAAGACACCTGAGGATCTGCGAGAACTCATTCTCAACGGCTTGCCAGTCTCTTTGTGAGGCATAGCCTATCAAGAGAACAGTACAGTGGCAACATCCCCGGGAAAGTAGGGAAGCAGGATCAGTGGTGATGCTGTTCCTAGGCTTGCTAGTTCAGATGCGCAAGGTGGTTTAGTTCAGGGCCTACGACATGGCTAGTTTCATGATGGCATTGTCACATAGTGCATGTTTCAGAGGCTTTGCTTGATACAGTCACCTGGCAATTTCTCTAAATAGGGGTATCCCAATATAGGCACCAAAATATCACAATCCTCATTACAGTATAGAGGTATAGAGAACCCCAAAAATGTATACACCTAAATTTGGGACCCCCCCCCCCGCCCCTGAACCCCTAGAAACTTTCCAAGTTGCTGCATGGCTGAACGACTTCGCATGTTTCATCTCCTACAGCCCTCAACCTACTTCCGCTACGCGTGGTACTTAAAAACGAACTACCAGATTATCTCCAGGACAGTATGCTGAGTTTTTTGCTTTTCTGTGGAGTTCTGCAGAAACGAAAAGAGCGCACCCATGCTCCAGCAGGTGCTCCACTCAAAAAACGTTGTCCTCTGAAGTTCTTAGATGGAACAGGTTGATCGGAATCACAGACGGATGGAATATCATTCTGGCCTAGCGCGGCCAGAGATACTAAAATCAAAGGCTCATTTCACATGGGTTCCCCTACTACATCCTACACCCTAAACCCTAAACCTCTATACTGGTGGGTTGGGGTTGGTAGGCAAAGGCAGATTGTGCTCCAGCAATCGAAGAAGTTATTCTTAATTACCACTTCAAACGTTGATGGCTTGGTTTGTTGCGTGTTTTGGATTTGATTTGGCTCTGTGCGTTGCACTGATTTTAAGCTCCTCGACTTGTATCTCGGGCATTTTGGCAGCGTTTCAAAAATACTGTTGATGAGGCTTTCGACAGCAACGTAGATGTCCTATCGTATCGCTAAAGCTGTATAGATTGCCGGTTATTCCCATCTTCCCCTGGGGTACAGGGATCAGGGATGTGATTCCCGAATTTTCCAGCGAACCAACAGTTCGTTCCTCCGGCAGCCTTGGATGCCTTTTCAGAACGCTCCACTGGCCACATTAGGGTTTAGGGCTTAGGGTTTAGGCTTTAGGGTTTAGGGTAGGGACTTCTAGCCCCATTTATGGTCTACTTACTAAGTTGCCTGATGCACCAAGCTCTAAGCCCTGAACCCTCCACCCAGAACCCACAAACTGAGCCCTGACTCTAAACTCCAAGCCCTTCTAACGCCATGCCATAAAAAACAATGAATACCCAAAGCCCTCAACCGCAAAGCCTCTAAATCTTAACCCCAAACCCTGAGCCATGAGCCTTACACCCCTAACCCTAATCCTTCAAGCTGGACATTAAAAACTCGGCTTTAAACACTACTTCCCACAGTCGAATCTTCAAACTCAATCCGCAAACCCTTAGCCTTTCAACCCTGCACGCTGGACCTCCAGACCCTAAACCCTAATCCCTAAACACTGCATCCTATATCTTTACACCCTAAACCCTACACCCTAGTCTTGTACACAAAAACTTCACACCTTAGACCTCTACCCCCTACAGACTAGACGTCTAAACTGTACATTCTACGCCCTGCACCCCAATCCTCTGAATCCTAAACTTTGAATCCCAACGCAAACCCCGCACATCTACATGAGCTATAGTCTAAACTCCTAGTGTCCCCCCTAATAACCCCTATTGTAGTACCCTATATAATCCCCTATATAACCCTCTTTACGGAGTTTAGACCCTAAACCCTAAATCCTAAACCCTAAATCCTAAACCCTACACCCTAAATAGTAGTTTCCATTTTCTTTTCCATTATCCCCTATATAACCCGCCTTTAAGGAGTTTAGAATATGGCTCACATGTGGAGCGCCGGGCGAGTTCTTGGCTGCCTACTGGAAGGCCATCCACGCAAACCGCGACGGGAGGTCGAGGTGAGGTTGCCAACTTAGACGGGTTTAGGGTTTAGGGTTTAGGGTACTATATTGGGGAAACCCTGTTATTTACTATATATACCCATTATGGTAACTTAATTTAAGTTCCTTAACAGCAACCGAGGTTTAGAGCCAAGAATTGCCAACATAGAGTTCGGGCTTTCTGGGTCATTGTAATCATTCGGTGAGGCAAATGCCCTAAACCTTAAACCCTAAGCCCTCCAGAACGATGGGTGCAATCTGGATGTCTCTGTCATGAAGCATCGAAACATCACACCTGAATCCTTCAACCTTTACCTGACCCAACACTATGTACATCAATCAACCCACACGTCCCCCTTAAGCCAGACTATGCAGCTCACCCGACTCTGCGGATGGGTCACCGACGTTCTCTGTGCCGCTTTGCGCTGCAGTGCTGATACCGCCTGGGCGGGACCTATCACAATCAGTTGACGAAGATCAGGGCAATCAGTCTTACGATGAAGAAGACGCCGCACGAAGCAACAAGAACAACAAGGTATGCCCCGGCTGGGGGGTTGAGCTAAAAAATTCGGATTGGTAGGCATTCTTTTTCGCGGTGGGGGAAACCTAATCTTGTAGCTAAGCCACCGTACATGAGGGTTTTCTATATTTTGAAAACAGGCAGTGTAGTCCGGAGAAAGGGCCGTGCGACTTACAGGCATTAAGCTGTAGCTAAAGCTCACCCGAACCTCCAAAGTATGTAGAATATTGGCTTTTTTTTTTGCTGTTTTAAGAGGTTGTTGGCCATTCATCATGCTTGTACCTACTGATGGGGTCCAAGTAGGGTTTAGAGTTTCATGCTGGCTCTGGGTGCAACTCTGTATGGGAGTGACTGGGGAAGGCGCAGGTAGACATGAAGAATTTTCAAAAGGTTTTTCGGGTTTAGGCTACCTTCAGGGGTGGTAGGTTCATGGCGATTACGGATCACAGTATAGGAGCCCCCATTACTCAGGGATTTGAAAATGCCGCAGCTTCCCATATCCAGACCAGGATCGGAGGATTGAGTTAGGGTTGAGAAATCACGAGAAATCCAAGGTTCGAGGCCGCTGTTAAGACCTACAACGTGGTAGAAGAGGTTGTGTAAGCGCGGCGCGCCTGCCCATGTAGGGTTGCGTGACCTGCGCTCAGCTTATGGGGTGCAAGTGTACACGATGCCTAGTTAGTCCGTGGGCTTGTGATAGACACATAATAGGGATGTAGGCCATGCGTGCAGGCACGGACACCGTTTCGACTCCACAAAGAACAATCCGTGACACATCCTAGGTTCACGATCGAACGGGCATGTTTTCCGCGAGCAATTTAAGAGCACGTATCTTGTTGGGGAGAGCAAGATAAGCCGAGGGGGTGGGTAGCCGTGAAGCCCGCCAGGGACTACAAGTGAATAGTATTCGAGTTGGGGATGCTATAGTTGCTATAGCCCCCCCCCAATATACAAAGAGAGTATATCCTCCTCTCGGGTATAGTGTGTTATCATAAGAGGAGCATCATGCTACTCGGTTCAAGCACCCAACAATTCTGCACAAGTTGGTGTTGTAATTGCCCGGCCGCAGTGACGTACAGCACGAGCAGCAGATAGAAGAGCACACCAGGTTTTTCGGGCGAGGTAGAATCAGAGTGGTGGGGTGGAGAGGATTGGGAGGGGTCCCTGGTGCTACATAGGTAGCTTAGACCAGGGCCCCCAACCACCAAGATTCCCCCCATTGTCTGATACAGGTTATAGCTGTGACGTTCCTCTGCCATGGTTCCCGACTTTCGTTCCCTTTTTTCGCGGTTTCTCAGACACCTTCTTGGAAAGCACTGAGCCGTGCTGTATAGGATCGGCACCTTTTGATGCACCTGGCCCTAAACCCTCAAACCCTAAACCCCTAAACCCTAAACCCCTAAACCCTAAACCCTAAACCCTAAACCCTTAAACCCTTAAACCCCTAACCCTTAAACCCCTAAACCCTAAACCCTAGACCGATCCATGGATCCTAAGCCCATCCCTTTTAGAAGAGTCCGCGTGACAAGGATGAAAGCACACCTAGGTGTAGGACTGCCCATACCGCCCACTTAAGCCCCGAGCTCTTAGCCATAAATGGTACTTGACACCGGAATACTATAATCCTTCTTGAGTGGAGCCCTACAAAGGGACCCCTAATTTTGGGAAACCCTAAACCCTAAACTCTATACATACTTACGAAACCCTATATATCCCCTATAACTCCCTTTAAAGGAACCCCAAATTTCGGGAGAAACCCCAAATCCCCTGCGGCAATGGAAGTGGAAGGGTGGCCCTGTTCTATCAACAAAAGGGGTGTAGGGTTTAGGCTTTAGGGCACCGCCCCACTCTGCCCTAGCCGCACACCGTCCTCAGAATATATGGCTTAAATCGAGGTATATAGGGCTTTATAGGGGTTATGAAGGGATAATGGAAAGAAAATGAAAACTGCTTTATGACCTTACCAAAGGAATGGAAAAGACAATGGAAGCTACTATAATGGGTTTACGGTTTAGAAGGAATGGAACAGAACGTGGCAACCACTATAGACTATAATGGCCTTAGGGTTTAGGGTGTACTAAACTGAAACCTCCAGACTGCGCCCTATTAAGACTTCAGGTGGTTCCATGTCAGTCTGAGGGAGGCTTTGACTAGAAGAACGGGGGTTGTTCCGCGCCATCGCAACCGTCCTGTGGTATTTGGCATTGGGAGAGGGGTTTGACTCTGTCGATATGTGCAACTGTTTGCAGGATGCACACGTTTTTGAAATTCCGTGTGCAAGCATTCAACTTGGAATCATCTGCGTACCCCAAGGCCTGAACACTTTTACTTTGGGAGTAGGTTAAAGGGTTTTGGTAGCATGCATTGTCTAAACCAAACCCTGCACATCTTCGATCTTGAAGCCAAATCTTGTAGACCACCCCAATTCGAGACACCCTAGCACACGTTTCCTGCTTCTTTGTTGAAATTAGCACGAATCTGGGACGGACTTGTGGAGACTTTGCAACAACTTGAACTGAATCTCCTTTTGCTGAGAGACTGCCACTCCGACCGCTCCTCCACCACGGAGGATGGTCATGCTCATATGGACCTTTGGGGGTTCTAAAGGGCACGGGAAGTGCCGGAG
Organism: Symbiodinium pilosum; assembly: GCA_905231905.1. Classification (NCBI taxonomy): domain Eukaryota; class Dinophyceae; order Suessiales; family Symbiodiniaceae; genus Symbiodinium; species Symbiodinium pilosum. The sequence continues at coordinate 40,783 of CAJNIZ010019768.1, read as the reverse complement.
GCCACAAAGGTCCTTGCGCTCCCTCCCTTCTGACTTGGGCTTAGACCCCAGTGATCCTAAACACGAGATTCCCCCTGGATCCCCGTGACATCTCCTCTCTTGCACGAAGCCTGGAGTAGGTGCAGTTAAGCTCGGCCCCACACATGTCCAAAAGCTAGCAAGTCTACAACCTAAACTGAGTTTGCGGGGTTTCATTTGAGCTATAGTCTAAATTCCTGAGGGGGTTATATAGGGATTCTATTTGGGGTCTATTATGTGGGTTAGTAAGGGGGATGCTAGGAGTTTAGACTATAGCACATGTGGTATTGATTGGTACGGCTGTCCACCCAAAGCCTTACATTGCCGTCTGTGGATACCAATAGGGTTTGGAAGTGCCTTCTGGGACGAACGGGAACCTTCTACAAAGAGAGTCTTAACTATATACGTATATATTAATATATATGTATGTCTAATATCTACATACTCCACACACAAAAGTTACGATCACCTTCTCTGAGGAACTGGGTGTGCCCTGTGTTGAGGCCAACGCATCGTAACCCCATGGTCGACCAATCCCACACCATGAGCCCTACATCATGGTCCTTGAGCCCTTGAACACCCACATCCATGACCAGAAGTATATTACGGGTACCATCGGGGTTATATAGGGATAATGGAAAAGAAAATGGAAACTACTATAGTATAATAGGGTATATATTGGGGTGATAGTTTGGGGTTTAGTGTTGGGTCAAGGCTACCATAGTTAAGTGGCCCCTCTGCAGTTGTTTCCACATTGGCTCAGGCTTCTGTTGAAATTGTCTTGCGTTGTTGACTGCCAGCTTTGTGAAATGGTGGGGCTGTAGCTTCTGCACAAGACGTGTTGATGGCAGAAGGTCGATAGCCTGCATTGCTGTCTGCACAGAGGGGCTGTGACGAGCACGGGGTATATAGTGCAGAAATTCAGCATGTCTTGTTCCTTCCACATCTCTTCATCTTCCCGTTTGATATGGTTTAACCCTAAGCCCTAAAACTAATCCATGGGCTACCCGAACACATTTTCAGGCCAGTCCGCAAGGATCAGAGCAGTTCGGACACTACGGGAACTCAACACTTTAGATGCCGGAGTTGACAATTTTCAGAGATAAAGGAGAAGCTGAATGTGAAATAGCTCAGTGTAAAGTAACACTGCTTTCTAGGAGGCTTGTAGACTTGTTTGATGCAGACGCTTTTCCCATAATGGTTACCAGAACGGGTGCCTAGTGAGCCGCAGCATCCGGCAGGACGTAGGTTAGCACCAACGACTTGCGCAAGGACTCAGTTGCAAGTTAAAAGCCAATTCAGGGACATATAGACAAGACTTAGTATAGTATACTGTAATATACTATAGCCTGCTATAACGTACAGTACTATAATCTACTACAAGATAGTATAAGCTCAGACCTTGTGTTAGGTTTTTGACGAGCAGCATCAAGGGTTTGATGTACTTCATGTTCCCATTTCTCTTCCCTGCGTTCGCCACATCCCCATTTCAAACCGTTTCTGCCCGAGACATGGCAGCTTCCAATCTGAGCTTGGCCCTAAACCCTAAACTCTAGGTAGTTTCTTGGAAGGACCGCTTCCAAAGAACCCCGAACCCTGATCCCGTCCCAAGCCCCGAACCCTAAATCCTAACCTCCACCCGAACCCCAGATTGAGAAGTGCACAGAGACGCTGAGCCCACTTTTGGAAACTCTCAGCTGGCTCGAAGAAGCCTCAAATGTCGGCACACTCCATGGCTTAAATCACTTCTCTGATCCGACCAGCCGCGCACGCATGGCAGCCAAACGAGAGCTTAGGGATTATGACGTGTGGTCTATGGATTCAGGAATTTAGGGATTGCGGCGAGGGACCACGGTTATTCAGGGGTTTAGGGGTCAGAGCTTTAGAGTATTACTTGTCGCGATTGAGCGGTTTTGGGGTTTGGAGTTGAAGTTGGGGCTTGCTCGCAGACCCTTGTTACCTAGAAATTATAGCTTACTCCGTCAAAGAGTTATGATCATGGGCGTTCGGGAGGATAGCAATTAGACGACCTTGCAGCCTTTCATGCCATTGCTATGCTTTGGCTTTGGGCATACAGGCCTAGTCGACACAGCCTGCTGCTATGTGGGAGTTTTTCAAAATGAACCTTGCCGTAACATACCCCTAGATCCCCGTGGTCACCAGAAGCGTACCTGTTTAGAAACATGCGCAGGTTCTGACTCTAGGGATTGGTGCACTCACATTTTTCTATACATCGATTACATGCATTCAGTCTACACAAGCGTTTGTATGGACTGTTTCGCAATCTTGCAGGGATTATATAACCCCATTGTCTTTTCCATTATCCCAATATTACCCCAATATGAATATATCATATACCCAATACAGCAGCTTAAATTGGCTCTCCCAATTTGTGGACTTGTGTTAGCTCCGTTGGCCCGCGCGCGGCATTTCCAAACCCTTCCAGCCATGATGTGTCTCGAGTCCCGAGGCTGCTCCCGGGTTTAGTTTAGGGTTTAGGGATTTAGGGGTTTGGAGTTTAGGGGTTTAGGGGTTTGGGGTTTACGGGTTTGGGGTTTAGGGGGGTTTAGGGGTTTGGGGTTTAGGGGTTTAGGGATATAGGGTTTAGTGTTTAGGGTTTAGGGGTTTAGGGTTTAAGGTTTAGGGGTGAACACTGCGTGTGTAAACGGCTTATATAAGGGTCTGTCGGGGTACATGCAGGGTCGAAGCCAGCAACATTTGAAACAATATCCCGTCATTCGACGTTTAGACAACGAGCAGAATACTGTCCAAATCTGTATTGAAACTATCTGGACGATATCATGGATTGTATTGCGAGGGGCCGAAATTCATAAGGATCCCAGTAACCTTGGGCTTTGGAGGCTCAAAAAGTTTAGTCCCCGAGTTCTTGGATCTTGCCAGATATGACATAGCCCTGTAAAACTTCTGGCAACGTATTGAAGCGGGAGTCTTGCTTTGGCCGACGTGTTCTGCGAACCTCGCGAGACAAGGGGGGTTGTTTCTGAGAAATCCCCATATGAATTCACATGCCTCACGATAGACCAGAAGTTGAGAGACATCCCTACACCCTAAACCCTATACTTCAACTCCAGTTGAACCATCAAAGGTTGATTGGCATTAGACAGGCTAGCCTCATTGACTGAGATACGCTTCTGCGCACCCGCCGCTCTGTTGAAATGCGCGCAAGTCTTTCCGGAGGCTTTCTCAAAACTGGGTTGCTAGCCAGGAACTTGGATGAAGGTACCACTGTAATGAACGAGTTAGAATATTAGATTTATCTAAGTTCTTCAACAGCAACCCAGAAAAAGCAACGCTGAATTGGGCAGCCACTGGGAGCAATTTCAGGGCTTCGGGTTCAACGCTGCAAGTCTATAGAGATATTTCTAGCCGCCCCTCCTTTGGCCTTTCCGAAGCCAGACTCTAAGTTAGTCAAAATCCTGTGGGCTATAGTCAAAACTCCTTCAAGGGAGTTATTAATATAGAGTTTAGGGCTTAGGGTAAAAACTCCTGAAAGGGAGTTGTATAGAGTTTAGGGTTTAGGGTAGAAACTCCTTAAAGGGAGTTGTATAGAGTTTAGGGTTTAGGGTAAGAACTCCTTAAATGGGGTCATGCCCAAAACCCTAAACCCTAAACCTTAAACCCCACCTTCGGACTACAGAAAGCCTCCGACACTCGGCAGCAGAGCGCGGCGAAATCATCTCCGTTGACCTGGAGGATGACAGGCTTAGTACGAAGAGCCATACATAGGGTTTAGGGTTTAGGGTTTAGAGGGTTTAGGGTTTAGGGGTGTAGGGTTCATGGTTTTTGGGGGTTAAGGGTTTGGGGTTCAGGTTTGAGGTTTAGGGTTAGGGTGCAGAGCACCAGCAATAGGAAAGGGAATAGGGATAGTTAGCAGTAGGAACGGGAATATAGGAATAGCAATAGTAGGAATAGTTTCATAGCACGAACATGAATAGGTATAGGCATAGTAAAGGTCGTAGTCATAGGAAGAAGCATAGGAGTTTCTAGGTCTGAGGTTGTTGTACAGGTTCAGGATTTGTAGGGCTTAGAATTCATAGGGCTCAGGAAGTTCAAGTTCGCTACGAGGGCCCCAGATGAGGTGGAGGACCACACTGAAAAGCACAGGCGGTTTGGAAAAAGGAGGAGGAGGAGTTGGAGGAGTTCAGAGTGCCAGCTGCACCGTAACAGTATTAGGAGAGGGGGGGAATACTTCCAGCTACATTTGAAGCCAGAAGCCCTTTATAGTATGGCCGGGTTAGTGGTGAATCCAAGATACGTTTCGTTTCATCCTTCTACATGGGCTTGGTTGATAGAGAGCTCGCCGCACGACTTTTCACATAGGCAAATGCTAGTGTCTGGTAGTTGGAAGAATGGTGGCAACACCAGTTGCATGCAGACTTACAGCAATACGCTTAAGCCAGAAACTACTACACCCCATTTCTTACAAAGCTCCCCAAATTCTCAAAGCCCTGAGCTTTAAGCCAGGGCAGAAGGGACAAAAGCTGTCGGCCTGCAGGTATTGGTATGCTGCCTTTTGACTTCTTGATGGTACATTATTGGTTATATTGGGATAATGGAAAAGAGAATGGAACCCCCTATAGTATAGGGTTTAGGGTTAGGGTTTAGCGCCAGGGTTCGTGCGAGGATCATTAAACTGGTCGTCTCTGTCTGGAGGGTCCGAATGATGCGGTATACATTGTTATAATAAGGGTTGAGAGTTCAGGGTTCAGTATCTAGGGATTAGGGCTGAATGCTTTTGAACGGCGATTTGCTGGGAGCTGGGCATCTTCAGCACACAGTTGTTTTGCATCGTTGGTTTTGTGGGTGTACAGGACAGACCTAGGCCCAGATCTGAGGTACCTGTAGCCACCGCAGGGCATACGCTTTAATAGTCTTAAACAAGACTCTGATTCAGGGCACAACATTTCTGCAATGTTTATTTGGGAGCCATGAGGGGGTGTGGGCAACAGCAAAACCATGACTATGGCCCCTAAACCCTGAACACCTAAACCCGAAAACCCTGAACCCCTAAACACTGAACCCGAAACCCTAAAACCCGAAAACTCTAAAACCTTGAACCCTTAAACCCTAGAACCCTAAGCCCTAAACCGGGTCTCTTGTGATTTGTTGCTGGCCGGCCTCCATCCTACAGGGTCTGAAGATCAGCCATTACAATGTTTTGGAGTCCATGAAATCCCGAAGACTCTGGTGCAGGGGCCAAGGCATGTCATCATCTGAGTCTGCGCAATAGCAAAAAGTCCTTCATGACGGGTTAGATAGGGAAGTATATAGGGGCTACTCTGCGGGTTATTGAGGGGGATACTAGGTTATAGATTATTTGCAGTGATGTCGTAGTATGTGTGTTTACATGCATTGGTATGTGTGGGAATTATTTCGAATTAGAGATCCTTTCTCGTGTTCTTTACAACAAGGGTTCGATTATGGGGCTTTTTGCAAGGACCCTGAGCTACTGGAATCCTTCTTCTTAAGCACCAAAGGAATGTTTCAAGGCACAGTGGCTGTGTACGAACAGATTGATGCGTAAAACGGGCATGACGCGCTAATCCTCCAACAGCTTTAAGTAGCCATCTGAGCCATTGCCTAAACTCCTATTATCCTCCTTAATAGCCCGTATTACTCCTCTATATCATCCCCTATATAACCCCCCTTGAAAGAGTCTAGACTATAGCTCCGGGGAAAACGACAGAGGTCGTTGTTGAGTCCTTTTGGGGGCTCATATTCATCTCGTGGCGGAAAAGAACTTGTAATTTGCAAGCGCTAAAACTCTAAATTCCTCAGTCCCAAGAACGTCCCACATGTCGGCTTGTAAAGGAAGGCTTTCGGAAAGATTGTCCCTGGACCAAGCCCTTTCAAACGCGCCTATCGCAAGCCAACAGAGCTACGTCCTCTCATTGACGCCTGTGAGTCGTTGATCAAGCGTTAAAGGCTTACCCGAACCCCAAAAGTATGTAGACTAATACCCTTTTGGGCTGATTTTAGGGATTTTGGGCTATTGTTTTACCTGCTTTGGGGGGTCCAGGTAGGATTCAGTCAAGCTTAACAGTCAATGGTTGCAGCTCGCTCAATCTTTCGGGCTTTGCGCTGTCAAGCCCTAAGCCACAAACCGTATGGTAAAAACATGTACAGACAACGCCAAGCGCTGAGGTCCAAGTATTCAACTTGTATATACTCAATTCCAAAATTTTAGTTCGATAAATAAGGGATTCCAAATTTAGCCTCCAATCTACTCTAGCCCTTGTTATGGGGACCCCTAAATTATTTTGGGGACTTTCTGAAAGGGACCTCGTATCCATGGAAAGTTTCCACATTGCTATACAAGAAGATATAGGAACCCATTCGGGCCAGGCCTAAAGCTTGGATTTTGCGAAACTTGGACCCACACCATAAACCTGAATTTAGGGTTGAGGGTTTGGTTCTTAGGGAACCCTAAGCCCTCAAAGACCCTAGCCCCTCAAGCCCGTATAGACTCAGCGTTACTTTAAGTTCTCAAATCTCCTTCATCTTCAAATCTGAAAACCAAATGAACCCCTCCAAAAAAACCCTAAGTGATGCTATTAAACCATACTTTTGCTACTCTTGCTGATTTGCAGATGTTTTGAGCTTTTGATGTTGAGACAGGTTGGCATCCTAAGAAAATCCCCCTTAATAACCCCTATAGTAGTCCCCTATATAGTTCCCTACATAATCCCCCTTTAAGGAGTTTAGACTATAGCTCATGTAGGGAGTCTTGAACTCGCTTATGCTGCTCGTACCTGGGATGTTTGCATCTGTCTTGCGCGCTAAACCCTACATCCCTTCAGCCGATGCTCATGTGAGCTATAGTCTAAACTCCTTAAAGGGGGATTATATAGGGAACTATATAGGGGACTACTATAGGGGTTATTAAGGGGGATGCTAGGAGTTTTCACTATAGCTCATGTAGCTTACGCAAATTCAGGAATGAGTGGTCGGATGACCGGATGTTGACTACCTTGGGGCCTGGTTCGAACACAGTGTCGTGCGGGACCTGTGTCGATTGAAAAGACCTAGGGAGGATATTGGGGGAACTTGGGAGGTTTAAGGGTAAAGGGTTCTGGGTTTAGGGTAAATAGTCCCTACGTACATAATCCTGAAGAGGGACCATCATCATCCCAACCCTGTCCCTATGTAACTCTTAGGTCCCATGCGTTCCCTGTTTAAGAAACACCCATGTGGACGTCAATGTCAAGATGTGGCCGGAGTTCGCTGGCGACTTTGTTGAAGCCGCCCGTACACTTGGCTGTGCTCAACCACAGAGATGCAGAATCAGAACCTAAGATGTAGAAATGAGGTTCCCAAAAATGAGGTTGGGGGAGATAATCAAGAGTATGATACTTTGGAGTTACCCAGTAGATTCTGGTAAAGAGTGGCTGAGAAGCGCGTGCGCCGTCAAGACGGACTGTGACGTACACTGCTGTCTAAGTTGGCCGTTTTAGCTGCGCTGCTCTGCTGTCCTGAGGGTCCAAGTGCCCAAGAATCAGGAATTTGGGTATCGGGTAATAGTAATAAAAGTACAGGTTTTGGGTAAGTATATGAAGATTGGGTACTTGGACCCTTGGGGCTGTGTTTGTCGCCTGTCGTAGCGTTTTCTCCGAGAGGCCAGCCATGCCTCTAAACAGCGGAAAGTCTAGGGTCCGTACTGCCCCCACCCAGTAACAGTCCATATTAGGGGTCCTATTAAGGGCTATATATAACCATATTATATGGGGGGGCAGTACCCAAAGTCTAGGGTCCGTAGTTTGGCTTAAAACGCCCCCTTTTGCAGAGCAATGGGGACTACAAGAGCCTTCATGGGATTACAAGAGCCTGCATTGCTGAAAGACATTGCGCCGCTTTCTCTCGAAGCCCTTGACCTCAATTGCTGAAGCATATTTTCGAGGCTCTTGGGTTGGTTCTTCAGCTTCTTCTGCTGCTGCTTCCTAGGTAATTAGGGCACTGAAGGTGCAATCTAAGCACTCTGTTGGCCTTTATGGTTCAGGCTTTTGAGGGTCGGGGTGTTAGATATTTCGGGCTTAGTGGGGTAACTGCAAACCTCAAATCATGGAAGTCGGCCGTGGGGCATGGATGTCACTCTAAACCCTAAACCCTAAAGATCTTTGCGCCCCAAATGATGATACTGACACAGTAAAGCCATTGCACAGTCAACCTGCAGCCCTCTGCTCCGCGGCAGGGCTCAGGGTTTTGGGGTGTAGGGGTTTAGGGTTTTATGCCCTAGGGTTTAGGGTTTCGGAGGGTCCCCTAGTTCTTGGCTAGAAAAAGCCTCAAACTTACAAGCCTCGGAAAACCTACAGGGGTCAAACCCCATATTCTGCAATGAAGAGGAGCCACAGATGGTTGCGGCCAGCCATAGGTTTGAGGTTTAGGGTTTAGGGTCTGCCTGGTTGGTGCAACCAGCAGTCACCCGTCCGGCCACCCATAGGAACCAATCTGAGTTACCCCTAAACCCTAAACCCCTAAACCCTAAACCCCCAAACCCCTAAACCCTAAACCCTAAACCCCTAAACCCCTAAACCCGAAGCATTTCATCTTCATGAGCCCTTCTGAGGTTCCGTTTTCATGGGGGGAAAGAAGGATGCCAAACCCTCAACCCTAAACACCCTAGACCCTATATCCTAAACCCTAAACCCTAAAAACCCTAGACCCTAAACCCCCAAAACCCTAGACCCTAACCCCTAAAAACCCTAAACCCCAAAAACCCCAAAAGCCCTAAACCCTCTGAGAGCATGCTTTATGACTGGAGGAGCCCTCCATGGAGGTTAGGCTGACAGACCACTAGGCGCCTGAAATCCAGAGCCCCTCATTTTTCAAATTAGGAATGGAAAAAGAAAATGGAAACTTCTATAATGGGTTATACAGAGGCCACTCTAAGGTTGTTTCTGAATTTTCAAATTAGCTTGGAATGAAGGAATGTAACAGCAAATGGAAGCTACTATTTAGGGTTTAGGTTTTAGAAGGAATGGACAAGAAAACGGAACCTTCTATAATGGGTTAGTTGTTTCTGAATTTTGCAATGCCAGTATGCGATGCCCGAAGCATGCATCAACAATCTGTTCCTATCGGACGTCAGCATGTAGACCCCTACTGGGAGGGTTTCCGGTTTTCAGAAGCATGCAGGGTAGGTGGACGCCGAAGTGTATCTTGAAATTTCTCGGCTGGTGCCGCCCTAAACCCTACCTGAACCCCAAAAGTAGGTAAAATAAGAGCCCAAGTCACTTAAATATAGCCCAAAAGGCCATTATTCTACATACTTGGGGGGTTCAGGTAAACCCTAAACCCTAAACCCTACGCGAACATCCCTTTACGAGGCCTGGAAGGCCTTTGCGGGGTTGGCTTCAGACCACCTAAGCTTCTTCTTCCTCTCTCAGCCTACCCGAAACCTTACATAGGGTCTCTGTCTGGGGCCCTAAGGGGATATATAATGATATATAGGGTTAAGGGATTAAGGGTTTAGGGTTTAGGGTTTAGGGTTTCGGATACATAAACCGCCCTGAAGCCTTAAACCCTACGACCCTAAGCCCTCAGCCCCAAAAGCCCAAAGTTCTAAACCCCTCAACCCTCAAGCTCCAGCCCTAAACCCTATAAATCCTAAAACGCTAACTCCTAAAAACCTTTGAGCCTGAACTAAATCCCGCCTTGGGGTGTGGTGAGGCATCTGGATTTCTCCAGGACGAGGTTGGAATTGCTTCCCAGACCTTCAAAGGGAGCATCTAGGGTTTAGGGTTTAGGGGTACCCTCAGGAGTGTAAATTTATATGAGCTATAGTCTCAACTCCTTAAAGGGGGTGTCTATAGGGATTATTTAGGGGACTGTTAACGGTGTTGGTAAGGGGCAAAATAGGAGCTTAGACTATGGCTCAAAAGGGGAATAACCTGGGGATGATGTGACGTTACCATGGGTTTGTAATATGAAGGATCTACGTCTTACATTGTTCCAGGGGTCTCCACGGATTTGGAGAGACAATGATTTGGCGCTTAGGGTTTGGATATGGAGGTCGCTCTGCTGCAAGTACTCATTGCTCAAAGAGTTTAGGGTTTAGGGTTTAGGGACATCATGAGCCTCGATTTGCTACAGATTCTGTAAAGTCACTTAGAAACATGGTAGTCATCCTATGTACCTTTAGGTTATGGGTTTCCGTTTTGAGCAGATTCTCTGTTCCTAGGGTAGTGGTACCTGGACCTCCCAAGTAGGTAAAAGAATGGCGCAGATTGTTTTGTATGGTTGAGCAAGGAATCATTCTACATGCCTTTGAGGTTCAGGCAGAGAAAAAAGTCATGGTTGGCCAAGGTTGTTGCCTCTACAGCCCCCTAAACCTCGACCCTAAACACTGAACCAACTCTCTAGGTATTGGCCGTGCGGTGCCTGCTGAGAGAAAAAACTTCACGCCCGAACCAGAGGCTGCCACGAAGGTACCAATATCTAGCCCTGAGGGTCCAAGGACCCAAATTATGAAGCTTTAGGTTTCAGGGTACCCAAACACCTTCTTCCAAATGCTTCTGGCCTGTTGTGACAACCTCCAAGCTTTTGTCGGCATCAGCTCCTTACCAGTGCAGGTGGATTTCCAGGATTTCGAGTGCCTCCTGGACAATCTCCAGGCACGGAAAAGGATCTTGTTCTCCAGAGCCAGTTGAGCGTTTCTCTGGGTTTCTGACACACTTGCCCAATAAGATTCAAGGATTTAGGGGACGAGTGCTTCCCCCTGCGTCCCTGGGCACAGGCACGCTCGGTGAGGGTTGTTCCTCATGAGTTTCTTTCCATCCATACCCAGTCGCTGCAACGAAATCCATGGTGGTGCCTCACAGTTGCCCCATATCTTGGGCGCTCATCGGTATTCTTGAGCTCGACACAGCTGAAAGAAGATAATGGCAAAACAGATTAATTGTGACCTCATATCAAGGGACAGCCCCATATTTATGAAATCCCGCCGCCGGAACATAACTATAACAAGACCAACGCTCATAAACTCCGGATATTTTTTGACCCTTCTCTGGGCAACGACTTTACTCAGTTTTTAAGTAACTCTAATAGAGGTTCAAACCTACATTTTTGGCACTGTTTTTCCTGGGCTTCCCCAGAACGAAGCTATATCCATCGAAGGGTTGGGGCGGGGGTTGGGGGATTAAAGCGAGGCCAACAGTACACTGACCCTAAACCGAAAACCCTAAACCCACTATACTGGCTTGCTGTTAAGGAACTTAGTTTAAGTTACTATACTGGGCAAACCGTATTAATTAGTATCTATACCCATTATGGTAACTTGTTTTAGGTTCCTTAACAATAACCCAGTATACCCATCCTGCTTTCAAGCGCTGCGGCCAACGCGTAGATCTCACAGTCCCAAGCGTGCGTTGTTGATGGAGAAATCTTTACTGCGCACAGCATGTCCTACATGCGGCGTAGGGTTTACTTGGAGGGTCAGGGAGACTTTGCAAGTAGGTTACTAACCCGTATAAGCCATATACTGACCCCCGTTATCACCCTTATGAACCTTACTAGGTCCACCTGACGCTCCAAGAAGGGTTTAGGGTTAGTTAGGTAAGCCCTACGGGTCTAACACTCCCTGCATCAGCAGTACTACACGATCCATCTGGAGTGATGCGTCCGGTATACAAAAACACTCGCACACGCCTCACATCCTACTTCAAAGAGAGACCCACGGTTCTGAGAAACATTCAACAATTTGAAGCAAAGCAAAGCTACCAGCACTGCTCTTGCAACACCGGAGGTTTTTCAGGCCTAAACCCCAAACTCTAACAAAATCCCAAATCCTAAACCATGGCTACTAGGGAGATGTGAAGACCCGTATCCTTTGCCAGTTGTCCCTACGCACCAAAGACATCTCCAGAAGCTTCTTTCAGTTGAAGACCTAAGCCTTAATCCTCTAGGGCCCTCAAGCCCCCAAAGCTTACAGCTACACTCTATAAGCCCCGAAGCTCCAAAATCCTATAAGCCCTATAACTATAACCCCCCAACCTTAGGAACCCTAAACATTGAGCCATATCTAAACCCTAAACTCTAAACCCTAAGCCGCTGTCAACCTTCAGGGAAAGCTGGATGGCGAGAAGGGAAAGATGACCGATAGGGCCCACCTCCTCCGGAAGCTGTTTAGGGTTCAGCGTTTAGGGCGTATGTAGTAGGAATAAATAACAGTCATATTCAAGATTGTAATAACAGTAGCAACAACAACAGGAATAGTAATAATCGTAATAGTAGTAGTAATAACGGGAGTAATAGCAGTAATTGTAGTAATAGCAACAGTAGGTTTAAGGGTTCATTGTTTAGGGTTCCAGGGCTTGGGGATTTAGGGATTAGGGGTTTGAGATTTACGTAGCTCTCAACTCCTTAAAGGGGGTTATATAAGGGTCTACACAGGAGACTACTACAGGGGTTATCAGGGGGGATAGGGTTTTCGGGATTGATGTTTTTTAGCGTTGAGGGATTGAGGTTTTCAGGGTTTAAGGGTTCAGTGTGCTCAAGTGTTGGGGTTTGTCCAGGTTTAGGTAGATTTTCAAGGAAGGTGGATTTCTTTAAGCAGCATTTCCGTTCATGACGGCGAAAAAATTCGGACTCCGACGGAGGTGTATTTTCAAATATTAAGCAACGGAAAGGGAACGAATCCACCCTTCCCAAACAAATAGCACTCGGATTTCCGCCGTGTATCATGGTGAATGCAAGAGCAAGACATGAGCATTGCATTTGGCTTCAAATCCTCGGCTTTCACTTCAGGATTTCGAGGTTTAGGTTTGTACGGGTAGAAGCGTGGCAAGATTCGCGCTCCTTTGAAGCAGTCTGTGTATGTTGTCCAATACACCTAGCACTGCCGCGATTCTCTTTCCTATTCCTGCACACCACCCGAACTTTCCACCCAGAGCAGACCTGCAATTCGTCGAGGTCTATAGTGGCTTGGTATTCCCTACGGTGGATAGTAAAAATCCTGCACGACCCTAGGTACCTTACGCCTTGGGAATCATGGCACTATAGTGTACTAGGGTCATGCAGGATTTTTAGTATCAACGGTACCCATACTAGTCGAGTGTTGGACGTCTAAGAATATTTTTTCAACTTCAGCAGCTGGAATTGGCTGGTAGGTTCCATCTGCGCTTGCGCCCAGAAGACAACAAACCACGCAGCCTTTGGAAGTACGATATAGTCTAAACAGTCTAAACTTCTTGTATCCCCCTTAGCAACCCCCATAATACTCCCCTAAGTAACCCCCTTCAAGGAGTTTAGACTATAGCTATAGTACTGCTGATGGTGGAATCTCGCACCACCAGATGTCTGCAAGTTCCCAGAGGTTAGAGTTTAGGGTTTTCGGCCTGGGGTTGGATGGAGGGAATCTTGCACCGCGTTATATAGCTTATATCTGACAAGTTAAGGTACGATGGAGTTCCTAAGTTGTGCAAAAATTCCGCAATCCACCGTAGGGTTTACAGGTGGTGCATTCCTCCATCAACAGTATTTCAGATTGTAGTACTCTCCAAAAAAAAAACAGGCCATTTGTGCAGAAGGCCCATACGCCAGGGTACGCGCATGTAATTCTACATGTCATGTAGGGTTCAGGGTTTAGGGTTCTACATTATTGCTCTCGGGTGCCTTTGTTCTCCAGACGGTCTGACTGGGCAGGACCCTACACCCAAGAGGTTGGAAGCCTATCTAGCCAGACTGAGCACGGACATACTAGAAATCTTTTTGGGTTTGGGGGTTTTGAGCCCCCAATTGCTAGTATCTCAAGACTGGAGTAGTTTGTCTTGCATGATTCAGGATGACTTGTATGACTTCGGAGGTGAGCTAGGATCATCACCTGGGTACGGGAAACCCACAATACGAACAGGTAATATTCTATACCCTCTATGAAGCCGTAATTAGTACTACAGATAATACTCATGTTTCGAAGTTATATGCTGACCTAGTTCATCATGCAGCTACTCCTGGACATTCCTCGCGCGGCCGGCTCGCGACTTCACTGAACACTGGCAGGGTTAAGGCTCATGAGTGATCCTATACAGTGATCTTTTGCTACAGGAAGGGGCCACTGTGAATGACCTTTCAGTGGGCTATCGCTGTCAACACACAAGAGCCAAAGCCTATGTAGGACCAGGGAGAGCGTTCCCGCGGGTCCAAGTACCTACGCAAAATAGTGTCGTATCCTTAGGGCCTTCAACATCTCTTGCACAAGTAGTTCGACCAGTTCTTTGGGGCCCGCGTTCAGAAGGACGGCAGTGTCCTTCAACTAGCCTGCAGAGCGATGGGCGGCACCAGCGGAAAATGCTGTGTGTGCCAGGACAGCGGCAACCAGGGCTTTCCACTGAGGGGTCCCGTTCTGGAGGTCTTTTCAAGATGCTAAACGACCAGGCCAAAATGATTTGGGGCTTAACTGACTGCCAACTTCCAGGTCAGTGGTGTTCATGTATACATATGAGCCATAGTCTAAACTCCTTACAGGGGTTATATAGGGGATTATATAGGGGCCTACTACAGGGGTTACTAAGGGGGATACTAGGAGTTTAGACTATAGCTCATAGAACATTATGTCTCATCACTTGGGAATCGTCTGTTGCAGACAGCCGCTGATGGGGACATCTTGCACCACTCTAAGCCCTCTGGTCCCTGGGAATTCAATCCCGTGGGGCAAGATTTCCCGTGTCAACCGTCAAAGTTACGAATAGCTTCTAGATTACTATTATCTGAAATCCAATAAAGAATATGGAGTTATGGGCTAAACAGATTAAATGCGGAATGATTGAGCTATAGGATTAGCAGTGTCCCGTTGTGGAACCAAAAGCCGAGGGCCCGAAGTACCTCTGGCCTTGAGCATCGCATCTCGAGGCTCGCCTGAGCCCCTTCCGCAAAGTCTCCTGTGTATTTTCGGGGTAGAGGGTGTAGTATACACTAAACCCTAAACCGTAAACCTTGTTCAATAGATGCTAGCAAAAAAGGACCTGAAGCCAGGCTCCGTTGGCAATCAAAAAGGCCTTGAAGATCCTGACCTGGGAGTTGGTGCAAATAACACCTACTGGGTTGCTGTTAAGGAACATAAAATGGATTTCCAGAATATGGGTTTACAGTAGGGTTTCATTTCCAGAATATGGGTTTACAGTAGGGTTTCCTTAAGTTAGCAAGTTAATTTAAGTTCCTGAGTAGTATCCCAGTCTGCAGGAGCCTCATCCTAAACCCCAAACGCTAAGCCCTACATGTAATCCCTACATCCTAAACCCTAAACCCTAAACAGCTTGAAGCCAGGACGCGCAAACGGTGGGCATTGCTGAGGATGGTGTGGCAGCAAGGCCTCAAACAGGTGTTGGGCGTGCAGGTTTACAGCTTTCAAAACGTACCCTAAACCCTAAACCCGTTAAGGGCATTTGGGTTCATTGTCGATTCAAGGGAAGGGAGATCCCAGCAACAAAGAACCAAGCCCTGCAAGGGTTGAGGGTTTAAGGTTTAGGGGTGGAGGGTTTACGATTAAGCGTTTGGAGACTACCCTTCGAAGATACAGTTGATACCAAAAGTCCTGCATGACCTTGGTGCATACTAAATGCCAAGGCATCTAGTATTCAGGGTTATGCATGAATTTAGTATCCGCCCTACAAACTCCCCATATGCTCCCAGCTTCCGTTTGATTTCCCATTGTCGTTTCCAGCTGTTTCTCCAGTATTAGTGTAAAATACTTACATGTTGGCTGGAGATTATGGCAAGGTTTCCATGAAGGTTTTATGTGAGGGCTGGGCGTGGCTAACCTTTCCAAAAGGTCCTCCGATTCTTGAGAGCCCTGCACAGGGATGTAGGAGATGTAGGGGTTCATGGGGATATATCGTATTTAGGAATTCGGTTGCTTATGATAATCACTATGCATGTGGGTAGTTTATATTAGGCCCGCCACCTCGGAAAACATGCAACATCCTACGCCTGTTTTGACACGTGGTTGTGGAAGAAGGAATTCCCAGCTAGCTGGGTCTTTTTTGGAGTTTGTAGGCTCCTTTAGTGGCTTTCGCGATCAGCCCTAAACCCTGAACTCTAAGAGATCTCCGGTGCAAGTTCCGCAAGGCTTAGGGCTCGGTGAGTTTCGGCCGTTCGACTATGGATCATGGTTGTAATCATACAAGGAACCCTGATTTGGGTTTAGGGTACTAGTAATAATGGTTTAGGTGTTGGGTAAGTATATGATTATTGGCTACTTGGACCCTTAGGTTCACTTACTACGGTCTAGAGCTCAGGGTTTAAGCCGGAAAACATAGCGCCGCGTGGGCAATGCCATCCTCATGATGACGTCCCTGAGCAAATCTCGTCAGAATCTTCATAGGCTAGATAGAGGGTGCCCTTTCATGGATTCCAATACCTAGTGTATTTCGCTCTTCGTTGCAGGGGTCTACCCCAAATGGCTGATACTGAGCCTCTCGCAAGTAAGGATTCTGAAGACATTGGGTTGCTTGTTGGGACAGGCGAAAAGTTTTAGGGTATAAAGGAGGCTCTGATTCTGCCGGCTCCAGTACCTCCACAGGAAGGTCTTGCGTTTTCAAATGGGAGCTTCTCCAAGTAACGCCAATAACATCTCTAATTAACAAGGATCCCCGGTATCCTCTTATGATCCCCATATACCCCCCTGAGTTGTTAGGGTACAGGGTACCCCTGTATCGAGAAACTCCCAAATCTCGCAGGATGTAAGATTCAGGGATTGAAGCTAAAGCGCCCAGGCAAGTTTGACTGCACCCTAAACCCCTAAGCCCTTAACCCTAAACCCCTAAACCCCAACCCTCAACCCTGAACTGCAGCCAATTCTTGGAGGTTTTGGGGGTTAGCCACAGGAATCACTACATGTTTGCGGCAGATCTGAGTCTACAAACAAGTCTGTAGGTTAGGTGTTTAGGGGTTAGGGGCCTGAAGTCCATAGGTTTAGGGTCCTATAGGTTTAGGGTTCAGGGGCCTGAAGTCTATAAATGGGACCCATGTTCGGGGTTTTCTTTGGTCCTTATGACCCTCAACCCTAATCCCTAACCCCTAAACCTTAAACCTTAGTCCCTAAACCCTAATCCCTAAACCCTATAGAGGAAACTTGGGCTCTGGCAGGGCGAACGCGATGCCAGTTGTGGAGGATCTCCCAATGGATCCTTGGCATCGAAGAGACAGCAGCTAGGGTTTTGAGAGGATGCTTCCGTCTGGGTTTGGGTATAGAGTATAGTGTATATACATAAATATATATATATATACACATACAGACTTAAATCTACATCTAGATCTACATCGAAATATACATATACAAAAACATAGGTATAGATATAGGGATTAGGGTGTTTAGGGTTCGGGGTAGACTTGAGGAGGTTCTCGTCCTCTAGAGGAACTTTAAAATCTCCTCAAGAACCCCCCGCATATCCTTATAGGGTTGCTAAGGGTGCGAATCCCAATGTAGGGGATCTGGAGGATTTCATTTGGATCATCCTTTTTCTGGCAACCCCAGAAAAGAATCCACATTTTCGAGAAACCCCAGAGAAGGACATTAAACCCTGCATGGGCCTTCCACCCTACGCCCTCAACTCCCCAAGACCTTAAACCAGATATGCAGACATGGAGGATCCTTCAGGACTTTTGCTCAGACGCCTGAATCCGCATTTCGCAAGATCTCGAAAATCCAAGAGTCTATATACCCAAAGTCTAAGAAGCAGGATTTGGCACCAAGATTTCCCCCATGAGTCTGAGGTCTTTGGGCTATGGGGGAGGTTTCGGGACCTGCCTAACAACCCTCGAAGTAACAAGGATTCTTGAGACTTTTGGGCCCGGAAGGGGACACTAAACTCTGCCCGCCCGTCTCACCCTATGCGGCCACCACAATATAGGTTTAGGGTTTAGGGATACACCCACATCCCCTAAACCAAAAATCCTAAACAGCGCAAGGAGTTCCCCATGTGGCTCATGCCAGCAAGGGAACCTCGGCAAACTTAGCAATCAGGGTTTAGTGCTTAAGGTGCCTTATGCGTGCGGGATTAGGTTTGAGGGTTCAGGGTAGGTTGAGGGCGTCTGCAGGAAGAGATTGTAACGATAAACTATAATATACAATAATGTACTAGAATATACAATAATATACAGTAATATACCATAATATACTTTAATGTACTATGATATGTAATGTGGGTTCGAGAGTTGGAGATCAGAGCTTTTATTTAGTGGAGCAGAATGTGTCGACAGGGCAAAATCAAGCATTCTGAAAGCGGGTTCTCGCATAATGAGCCCTAAGCCCTGAAACCCTAAACCAGAGTGGTGAAAGCTTCCATTCTATGGGCTTTGGCTTTCTGCGTGTCAACGCCAACGACTAGAGACCTATGTAAGCAATCTCAGCTGCCGCTTCAGCCCTCAGATCCCAAACAAAGAGCTAAGATATGAGGACCTCAAAATTCCAGAGTAGCAGCTACGCATCCCCATAGTAGACATAAGCCATGTATGTACATAGATAAACCTCCCTGTTTTGATCCTTACTTATACGATCCCTGCAAGCCATCGGAGAAGTTTCTTGAGTCGCTTTGCCCATCGGGAAGTAGAGGCCATGCCGGAAGGAGGCAGTTTCAATCATCACAATCATAACTCTTGTGTTGTTTGTGCTGGTCTCCACAGGGGTTTACGGTTTGTAGGGTTAGGCGCTTTAGGCTAAGGGTTTAGGACATGAGGGTTTATGGGTTTAGGGTTTCGCAGCTCTTTATCATTGTGCGCTTTATATCCGGATACTTTCAAATTGCTAGGATCTTTTCTTGGATTACCCACGAACAAGCAGCACGTGTCTTACAAGAATTGTGTGGAGGGTTGCTGTGCCATCTGTGCATTTGCCACCCAAACCCCTGCTCCTGTCCTATTCTGCTCCAGGGTCTGCTATCTACACATATCCGGGTGGACTTCTTGGAGCCTTGCAGTTTTCGGTGAGCTTGTTTCCTGATGATGTTGGGCAACTGCAATCTCCTTTGAGAATCTGCCTTACATATATAGATATATATACACATGAACCTTTATTTACAATCCTGATGTGAGCCATCATCTAAACTCCTTACAGGAGTTTATATAGGGATTATACAGGGGACTATAAAGGTTAGGTTCAGTGGGGGTACTAGGAGTTTACACTATGGCTCATACATCACCCCTGCTACATAACCCTAAATCCTGAACTCTGAAGCTTAAACCCTAAATCCTAAACCGTATCCTAGTGTCTGTCAGGTACTTATTGCCCTGAAGCCGCCACTGAAGCCGCACAAGGAGTCCGCAGCACTTGTTTGGAGGGTTGCCCAGGGATCAGGGTTTAGGTTTGGTGCCTTTTTCGGGCTTCAGATGTCCCTGAACCTTGAACCCTAAACTCTAAACCCACAACCCTGATGCCTGTCCCTCCCCAAGACTGGGGCCTATATTCACTGTATGGGGTTTCCCAAAATTAGGGGTACCTTTTAAAAGGGGTATCTAGGGTTATATAGGGTTAGAAAGGGGTACATAGGGATATGCGGGGTTTAGGGTTTCCCAAAATTAGCGGCACCAGTGGGAGTCCCCATCGCAATATGGTTCCCTCATTTGGGAAACTTCCATCTCTCATATTCCTTCCCCATTCCTCACCCCACCCTAGGCCCTAAACCCCAAACCCTAAGCCCTAAACCCTTAAAAACCCAACGCACTTCACCTTCAACCCTGAATGCTGCAGTAAGTAGTTGTCATTTCATGTCCCTCACTTGCCCTGAAGCACCAGTAAGTTCAGGAGCTTCAAGTGCTCAGGTTTGGAGTCTTAGGGAATTCGGGGATTTAGGGTTTAGGGTTTCGTGATTTAGTGTGTTGAGCTCAGGGATTCAGGTCTGTAAAGATTTGCGATCTTGGCCGTTTCTTTGGTGGAGTCTTGCCGGAAATCGCAAGTCTCAAAGAAGGGTGTTAACGATCAATATGAAAGTGCGTAAGCCTTGTGAGGACAAAGGGGAGGTGCATTCCAGGTTCATCTTTGAACACGATATAGCCGGGAGACGTAGTGATTGGAATCGGAGTTGCCGGTGAGAATATCAGGAAAGTGTTGTTACGCAGCTCGCGTCTTGTTGCAGCTAGGTGGGTAGTTGTCACGTTCGACTTGTTTTTGTACATACTGTACTGCACAACTGCCAATGCCGGCGGGAATCTTGATCTGGCTTGCTTGACACTCTTTAGCACTGTGTTTCAAGGTTTCAAGAAGGTTGTCCCGCATGCAAGCCCCTGAGAGCATGGAACAATAAGGAGAAGCCGGGCCTTGTCTCAGCTCATTAGCGCTTCATTCAGGGCTTACAACGTCTGAGCAGGGACGGCCACATGGCTCTCCTATAGTTGCTGTATTCACCATATAATCCATATACCTTTGGATCCCGCAGGGCACCCTAAACCCTCAACCTTAAACCCCAAAACCTAAATAGTAGTTTCCATTTGTTTTTCCATTATCCCTATATTACCCTATATTGTCCCAATATAAGCCCCAAATGAGTCCTAAACCCTCAACCCTAAACCCAAACCCTGAACTCTAAACCCTAATAATCCCCATATAT
>CAJNIZ010019768.1:0-12605 GCA_905231905.1 Symbiodinium pilosum | reverse complement strand
TTGGGTCTTGGGTAATAGTAATTACAGTACAGGTTTTGGGTAAGTATATGAATATTGGGTACTTGGACCCTTAGGGGTTGTAGCCGCATTAGGATTTGTGTAAACCTTATCAGCTCCCTGCATTGCCTCAAGATTTCAATTCAAAGCCTGCGCACCGGATAACGTTTCAATCGTCCAGCGGATCCGGCATGGACTCCCAACAAGAAGAAGTAACGCGCGTGCTTGCTTATTATCCTAAGGCCAGGGCCCAGGTACGTACATAATGTAGTACATATACAGGGGTCCTAAAGGGTTCCTGAGGAGGACTTGGGGCCCTAAGCCAAAAACTGAAAACCCTTGTCTTAAGGATTTTCCTTGTTTAGGTACCTGGACTCTCTAGGTCTGATATCCCAGGAGCTCACGATGGTGATTGCCTACAGTCCTGTTTATGGTTTAGGGTTTGAATCGCATCACTAAACCATGACCGCGGATTCAGCACAAGGAATGGGGAGTGTCTCAAAAGGTGGCTTATGTATCCCTTCGCGCCAAAGTGACAGTCCTTAATCCTGTAAAAGCTTATCAACTGCCAGGCGACACCTGGGTTTCGATCTCCTATAGCCCACTCCAAGTGACCCCTACACTCCTGCAAAGTTACCTCTCCAAAGCCTACAGAAACATGTGCCTACACCGTGAACCGCTCTCCCCCTGCCTTCAGGAGCAGCAATCTTGCTTAGATTGGGACATTTGGTATGATTACTTCGGCTGTCCTCAAATTGAGCCTTGCCTGCATGGGGCCAGGCACAAGCACTGTCCGTTTAGGGTTTGGATTCATGGCTTAGGGCTTTAGAGTTCGGTGGACGCTTTCGGGCCTGAGGGCTTAATGCCCGTTAGTTTAGGGGCAGCGGGTTTTGAGCCTAGGCTTGCCGATTTTGGGTTTATGTCTTAGGGGCACCGCCAGGGTGGGTGGCTACCAGGCTAGGTACCCCCATATAAGGTTCATAAAGGTCTCATGTAAGGCTAATGCGGCCACTGTATGAGTTCTATAAAGGGCATCCTTTAAGAGTACCCTCCTGAGAATTACCCACGTTTCAGGGTTCCTTGATTATAGTCTCCCTTGAGTAGATAGAATATGGGGTGTATGGGGATCTTCTTACAATATTCCCAAAGCCATATTCTATCTACTTGAGGGGGACTGTATCTACTGCAGGGTATACGGTAGACCGTTTACTAGCACCATGCAATGGACAAAAGACCATTTTTGCCATGCAAAACATTCCCAATGCTTGTAAGCCCAAGGACCCCCTCAAACCTTACCCTCAGGTTAAGCCCTCAACCTTCATAAATCCTGATAGGGTTTAGGGTTTAGGGTATATGTTAATAAGATCCCCATATACCCCAAAGTCTATCTGTTTTAAATGGGACCATAAGCCCTCAACCATGCTGAATCCTCAGGAGCCCTTCAAAGGCCGAAGTACGAAGTTCTGGGCTCCAAGCCCCTAGAAACCCTAGACTCAAACCCAGCCCCGTCCTGGCATGAAACCCTAAACTCAGAGGGCTCAAAAGGTGGGGTAAAGGAAGCTAGGGTATAGGAAATAAGCCCCCCAATATAGTAGAGTATATACTAGGGATCCTTTTACCCACCTACCTTCATCCCACCTTTTGAGCCCCCTGAAAAACCCTAAACCCTAAGGATGACAGAGCCTATGATAACGGCGCCTCTGATCTCCAGGCTTCTCGGTTCCTAGGGCTCGAGGCGTAGGGCATCGGTTTGAGCGCTTAGGGCTTCTAAGGATTTCGGAAAAGGATTTAAAAGGCCTTGGACAGAGGGTCCCCAAGGTTTAGGGGCTTAGAAAGGTTCGGGGCTCGGGGTTTCTAAGCTTTAGGGTTCAGGGTTGGGGTTACTTTGCTCCCTACGATTAGGGCATGGAAGAACAGGCTACTGAGAGGATCTCCAGTTGGGAGTACCGTTTCGCGTTTATTCTCAAGCCCCTAAACCCTAAATCCTACACCCAGAACCCAAAAACACACAGACAAATTTTTGGAGACCAACTCCTGCTGTCATGACAAGCAGGAAAGGGAATGCATTGAGTTGCTAATGTCCATCAAGCATGGGCAGCATCTGCGCACGCCGTGGTCGCAGTGAAGCCTGGGAGCTGAAACCTCCAGCGCCACTAGGCTCCTGTGGCGGACCCGCTTCTTGGCTTGCCTCGCAAGGACTTCATAGCGGCCTTCGTGGATCTGACCCTGAAGGAGTTTGTGGCCGTGCTCAGCGACCAGGAGCTGAGCATGCTCGGCCTCCCTGCATTCGATCAGTGCGAGCTGTTTGTGGAAATCCTGACTGCGAAGGGTGCGGCTTGATAGAAGAAGGATTAAGAGTTTAGGGTTTAAGCTTTAGGGTGTAGGTTTAGAGGGTCTACTATACACCCTATTATGTACCCTTAAGGGCCCCTAGAATCTCCCTAAAAGCCTAAGGGCCTACCCATATTGGGGGGCCCATTCTTTGAACATTCGAATTAAGGTTAGTGTATAGGGTTTAGGGAAGCCAAGAGCCCCAAAGTAGATATTTTTTTGGTGGAAGTCAGGCTAAAAGGGGTAGTTTTCATAGACTGGGAACCCCAGAGGGAAAGTTCTGAAGGGCAGTTTTCGGTTGATGGACTAAAGTATTCTTGCAGTTTTTTGTTCCAGCCTGTCCTTCAACCATGTTAAGAACAAGGTGGGGAGGCCGCATGGTAGTAGGCACAGGGGTCTAGATCCGCTAAGATTTGCATTCTCTTCTCCTCCACATTCTTTTTTTGAAGCCTCTGTTACTATTGGCTATGAGGTATGGTTCGTGGGTTACCTGTCTCTCTCTCTCTCTCTCTCTTTCTGTGTCTTTCACTTCCAAGTGCCTCCAAGTATTTGAGTATGAGGCCAGATGATTGTTGTCAGTGGTTGAGGGCTCAAGGTTCAGGAATAGGTAGAAGAACGTGACACCCCTCACGAAGACTGGACTTCAGAAGGGTTTCACTATACTTATAATCCAAGCATAGTCCCCTATGTCTCTTAATAGGCTTATAGGTGGGTTATATTCAAAATTATAACAGGCGTCCTTTTCGGGTCATTTTCTTTGGCAAGTTACGGCAGCTAAACAGCCCCATACCCTACCTTCTTGTCCGGGCCATGCAAGTCATAGCGTCGTCTACTATTATGATGGTCTCCAACAAGTGTGAGCCCTTGTCAGGAAGCCCATCATCAGGATTATAGTGTTCTGGTGTTTCTATTTGTGGTTGTCAAAATTATGGTCCCTTTCTGGGTCCCGATTATAGTACGGGACCTAGTATTTAGGGTATCCAAAAAGGGACCATAATTCTGACAACCACCCATAATATGGGGGCCGCCAATTTGTGGAAACCTCCAGAAAGCATGTACAGACTCGTGCAGGTTCACGGATCAGATGAAGGAGCTTCAGTAGTCCCAGCCATGGCAAAGCCCGTGTGCCTCAACTTGAGATTTCAGTCCCCCCCCTAAGTCGATGGAATATGGGGGTTTAGGGTTTAGGGTTATAATCCCCTTGAGTACATGGAATATGGGGTATATGGGCTCTTATTACCATATACCCAAAAGCTATATTCTATCTACTTAAAGTGACTATAGGGTTTAGGATTACCCTGGTGCAGGCAGCTGTCAACAGCATTCCGGCATACTGCGACATTGCAGACTATGCCGGGCTCTTAGGGTTTTGTGCTTGCGTCCCCTTTCCAGGTGATGCGCTAGACCTGGCTTACTTCACAGGTCTGATACGTTAGCCGCTATGACATCATGTGCCCTCAGGCCAGATTCCAATCAATTAGGCCCCTACACTACATCGGGGCCATCGTCCTGCTTAGGCCAGGCGGTGGTCCCCCCCATAGACCGGAAAAGGCCCCTACACTACATACGAGGCCCACTTAGGACCCTTTGCCACAACCCTAAACCTCAAACTCTTTGCGACTTTGAGTCCTTGCCTTACCTGAAAGACGGGCTTGACGTCTTCAGGCCCTACTTTTTACAGACTCTAAGGGTTGAAGGCGAAGGGCTTAGGGATTAGGATTTGTGGTTTAGGGTTTAGTGGGTGGTGCCAAGTTGCGGGTCCAACTTATGAAAGATAGACAGTTGAGGGCTGTAGGGCTTTGAGTGTACGATTTGTTGGCGAGCTTGTGCTCAGGTGCAGACATATGTGGCATCGAGCGAAGAGATTTCCCGCGTGACTTTAGTGGATCACCCGAGCTAAGTGAGCTCTAGTCTAAACTTTTTAAAGGGGAGTTATATAGGGGTTCTAATCTAGGGGATTCTATAGGGGAGTATTCTAAGGTTTACAAAGGGGGATGCTAGGAGTTTAAACTATAGCTCAAGTGTTAAGTAGATGGCCCTGGGCCAGGTCCATGTAGGGTCCTGCCTCCGGTGAGACAGCAGTCTAACCCTAAACCCTAAACCTCAAACCCTAAACCTCAAACCCTAAACCCTAAACCTTAAATAAACCCTAAACCTTAAACCCTAAACCCTAAACCCAAACCCTAAACCCTAAACCCAAACCCTCCAAAGTAGAGGGCTTGTGCCTACTACGGGAGTAAGGCTGTCCTTGAAGTAGGACTGTCCGAAGGCCTTGGCCCAGCTCCACGAGGTTTATGACACTATGGATTCTAGCCTGGAAGGTCCAATAATTGTAATAATAGCATAAGTATAGCAATAATATATTATGGTTATAACGCCAATATATTCTAGTATAATAATATATTAATAGTAATATGTGATTATAGGTATGATACTATTATATTATAGCAATTTTTTCGCAAATCTAGATTGGTGCTGCTTGGCCGTTGCCATGCCTTGAAGCGCGGTGGCTCCACTCAGCAAGACTCGGCTCAAGCCGGGAAGAACGGTTTGGAAGTCTGGCAGGTATAGCCCGAAAAGCAGACTATTAGCCGTTTCACCTTTCTTTGTGCGGTCGATGTACATAGTTTCAGAGCTTAAAGTTAAAGGTTCCTGCATAGCTATTAACTCATGGGTTGCTTAGTAGGGAGTATGGGAAGATAAGCCCTACATCTTCCCTGTAGACAACATTTCCTTATTCCCTACTAACAGCCAGTGAGCTAATGTCTCTTGCACTTGCATCCACCACATTGGCAGGTTGTAGTCGCTGCCTGCAGGCCTGCTCTGCACTACTCCATCATAATTTGCAACGCAGCCCTACTTGGAGGAATATCTTACTGGTTCTGAGTAGGTAGAGGGTTTAGGTTTAGGGGTTTAGGATTTAGGGTTGTATAATCCCTATGTACTACATCCCCTTGTTCCCTACTACTAACCAGTAAGATAAAGCCTAGAAGCTTCTACAATCTCCTGCGACCACATGACATGACCAAGTCAGGAGCGCCCCGCAAGCATGATGTTACCCGCAACCCTGCAGGCCATAAATCCAAGCTAAACCCAAACCCTAGACCCGTGACCCCTAGACATTAAGCTTTAAGCCCCAAACCCGCATCAAAACCCAAAGCCCACACTTCTAACTGCAAACCCTCAACGCTAAGGTTTTCGTGTTGGCGCCGTCCATCTCGCACGCTGACACTGGCGACCTGGCTCTTTCAGGGGTTTAAGCTTGCTGGGTTTCAAGGGTTTAGGGGAGTTTTTAGGGTGTACGCGGTTCAGGTCCTAGGGTTGTAGGCTGGGGGCTTATATGACAGGATGTGTCCCTGTGAGTGTTGCCCTTCTGTCCTGCACGAGCAGCAGAAGATGGGTTCCCATTCGAACGTGTGGGGGTCTGAGGGTCAGGGGTGGACATCTGTTTGGGGTCCCTATAATAGGGATTATAGTATTTTGGGGTCCCTATTGTCGTCCCCCTATTTAAGAAAAGTCCGTGGTCTCATCGTTTGAAAGCAATCACAAGCGTTCGCAAGCAGACACAGACGTGCGCTTCCCCCAGGCAAGGTCACTAAGTACTTGAGGTTACAGTCCCCCTTAAGTAGATAGAATATGGCTTTGGGTATATTATAATAAGACCCCATATATCCCATATTCTATCTACTAAAGGGGACTATAAGCCTAAACCCTAAACCCTATACCCCAAACCCTAGACCCTAAACCCCAAACCCTTTACAGTTTTGGGGCCTACAGTGCCTACAGTTGAGGTGGCCGTGGGATGTGTTGTAGCTAACCTAGGTTAGGGTTTAGGGTTTAGGGTTGAGGGGTCAGGGATCCCAATACAGACCCCAAATCCTATAATCCTTATTATGGGGACCCCCGAACAGATATCCCTAATTTCGGGAAACCAACCCTAAACCCGCACGAATCCCCAAACCCATACATCCTTTATATATCCCCCGTAACCCCTTTCTACGGTGCCCCCCACACACGTCCTTCCTAAAGCAATTCGTGTTTTCGTCAGGCTGGCTTCCCAACTTTGCCCGTCTTTGCGTACTTGTTTTTAGGGTGTAGGGTTTAGGGTCCACGGTTTCGATAGCTGTTTCCACTCTAATACCACTAAATGCCGTAAGCATATTATGGGGACCGCCCAGATGGTTACCCCTGGATGTCGGAAACTCCTAAACCCTAAACTCTACTCCCAGTTCACCAGTTTCGGCAAAAGATCAGTGCGGCTCCCAAGCCTTCACCCCACCTTTCAAAGGCTGCTCATTTCCACTTTAGGGTTTATGGCTTCAAAACGTTAAACTTGGCTTCCCATCTCTCCCCCAGTCCATCTTACGCTCCCCAGAACTAGCCGAAGGTCCCTGGTGGAAAAACCTCCAAAAGCTTAGACCCTAATCCCTGACTCCTAAACCTTTTGCGGCGGGAGTTCCATCCAAAATCCTTCCTTGAAGGGGACGCCCGCAATCCCCTTCTAATCCCCAAAAGCCCGCAGGTCCTCAAATTCCCCCATGTTGATAGATCACCATGTGAGCTGTAGTCTAGACTCCTTAAAGGGGGTTATATAGGGGATTATGTAGGGAGCATTATAGGGGTTATTAGGGGAGAAGTAGGAGTTTAGACTGTAGCTCATGTATCGTTCAGGCTAAACCCGAAACCCTGAATTAATAGGAGTGCAGGGAGGGGAGGGGGGGAGGGGGGCTGCCATAAGCCCTGGACCTTCTCCACACATATACATAAAAGCAGATATATGTATACATACATAAGCTTCTTACCCCTCTTACCCCAAAGCTTCTACTATCCCTAGACCCCCTAAACCCTAAACCCTCCCCTAAACCCTTCTTTCCCCTGAAGCATCTGAGGCCTAGTGATGAGTCGAAGCACCTGGGGAACTCGAGGCAACGAAGAAGACCTTAAGTCCTTGTGTAGAGAGGCTAGGGCCTGTGCTATAACCAGGTAATGTCCTGTATTTAGGGATTTAGGGGTTTAGGGTTTGGGGGTTTGGGGTTTAGGGTTTAGGGTTTTGGGGTTTAGGGTTTAGGGTTTAGGGATTTAGGGGTTTAGGCTTTAGGGGTTTCGGGTTTAGGGGGTGGTCTATTGAACATGGACAAGGCCTGCGTTTCATCTTATGCTACCCTACAACCCCAATGTCCCTATGCATCCCAATGCAATATAACACCTACAGAACCCTGTAAATTTCTGTTGAAGTGGCCTTGAGCCCTTAAGCCTAAACCCTAAAGCCTAAACCCTAAAATCTAAACCATAAACCTTATTATACCTTAAACCGTAAATCCTAAACCCAAACCCTGAGCCTCAATTCCCAAACCTACCTGGTTCCATTTGGGAGCCTTCCTTAAATCTCTGCATTTGTATGAGCCATAGTCTAAACTCCTTAAAGGGGGATGATATAGCGGACTATATAGGGGACGATTATAGGGCTTATTAAGGGGTATACTAGGAGTTTAGAATATAGTTCATATAGGTGAGCCTACTGTGATAATACAGATGGGAGTTTTCAGGAATCAGGAGCCCCTTTTGGGGAGCTCTTCTAGTAAGGATTGGAGTATACTGGGGTCTAGCAGGGATCTATCTCACATATTGGAGCCCCCCCAATTCATAGATTCACCCATGCGCTGGCACACAAAGGTCTGCACTGAGCCCCGCAGATCCCACCCGACTCCGGAACGTGAACCTATCAACCAGGGACGGCAAGCCTATGTAAGCATATACAAACTCTACACCATCTTGTTCTGTTATTCAGGAACCTCACTATATACATGTAGAGACTAAGGTGTGTATATATATATATATCTCTCTCTCTCTCTCTCTCTCCCTCTCTCTTTCTCTCCTCTCTCTCTCTCTAACTCTCTCTCTCTCTCTCTCTCTCTACTTTCCATCCAAAAACCTGCTACAAGTACGACACTTGGACCCTTCGGATTCCTAGGGCGCAGTTGGCAGGTTGGTGCCGTGTGGAGCGGACAGCAGCAGTGCTGTCTCGGACAGAGAAGCCAATTTTGGTGTCTTTGTCTGCAAGCAGCTTGAGGTTTAGGGTTTAAGGGTTTCAGAGTCTGGGGTTTAGAGGTTCATGGTTTAAGAGTTTAGGGTTTAGGGTCGTCGTCTTACAAGGAGCCCTGAATTCCAGTTGGCTTGCCCTTAGACTCTTGCATGCTACCTCCGGGACAGGGACACGAAAGCTTGACAAGCAGTCCCACTCACGTTCCTTGCCTGGTTTACTATTATAATCAACGTTGGAAAGCAGCTACATCATGAATCAGTTATGATTCCGCATAGTCACTCCCTAGAGTTCGTTATCCACCACCTCCCAGTCTGTCACTTTCCGAAATAGAGCAGCAGTAATTAGTAGTAGTAGTAGTAGTAGTAGTAGGAGGAGCAGGAGTAAGAGTAGAGTAGCAATAGAGTTCGTAATAGCCGTTCTAGTAGTTGTAGTGATGTAGTGGAGAAGGCAAGAGGACAGGCAGCAGTACTTCCTACAACTGAGTAAGCAGTTTGTTCGCAGGCACACTAGTTTTGAATCCTAGGTCTGAAGATCCACGAGTCTAAGACTAAGACAGTAAAGATCCAATATAATCCCCTGAGGGTCCCACTACCCAATATTCATATACGTACCCAAAACCTGTACTTTTATTACTATTGCACAATACCCAAGTACCTAATTATTGGGTACTTAGACACTTAGAGATAATCCAGAATCCCAATCCAAATTGTTAGCCGCCTAAGGATGCCAGTGATCAAAACATATACTTCCCCAAAACCAGTACGACGTTCCCTAGTACCAAAATCTAACTACCCAGTAATAACATCATCGACCCTCAGGGTTAGAGAGAGTTCGGATGGTTTGAAGGATGTGGACCTTGGGTTAAATTCCTGATAGGAACTCACTTAAAGGACCCGTATTGTAATGAATCCAGCGGTGGAAACATATTTGATAGAAAGGCCTTTGAAAGGTTGATCTGGGCTTTTTTGGGATTGTATAGGGCTCATGTAAAGATATGTGGGCTTACCCTTTAGGCCCAGCTACAGTGACTCCACAGCTGCTGAATCTGAGGTTGAGGTTTCGCCACAATTCTGGGATGGTCATCATATCAGCATTGCTAGTCATGTCAGAGCATTTTTTATGCCCCATCATGTTTCGGCACAGAAGCAGCTAGACGTTCACAAAATGTTGCCAACTTCACCAACAATGCTAAGCCCGAGAGTTAACCCGAGCAAGATTAAACTAAAGCCGACACAAGACACCAAAAAGCGAGACCCTAAACTCTAAAAACAAGCCTCCAGCACCATAAACGGAGAGCACTGCAACTCCTGTCCTGATGCGGCCTCTGCAACATTCATTCTATGCAATGTTGGGTAGTTGTAATTGACATCAAAGCTACTATCCAAGGACAGTTGACTGTACATTCTGAAGTTTCCAGTCTCAAAAGAAAAGTTTCCATTCCAGATCTGAGCCAATACGATCCTAACCCCCTACTTGGAGGGTCCGGGGACTGAGTAAGTTGGTTAATATTGGAGATAACCGGGGTTAATGTATGGCATGTAAGGGTTATAGTATATTTAGATAGTCCCCGCTGACCCTCCGTGCAGTTTCCAAGCCCAAACAGTCCAAACCCCTAAACCCACATACGGACTAACCCCAATATATACCCTATCATAACATAGTAGTTTTCCATTTTTCCATTATTCCCATATAACCCCTAAACCCTAAACCCTAAGCCCTAAACCCTGAACCCTAAGCCCTAAACCCTACACATACACGCCAAAATCTGTGTTCGAACCCGGATCCCTCCGCCCGGACCCTGGCCAAGTTGGGTACTTCACAAAACAACATATGAGTAGTATTTTATTGGGGGATATTGTGGTACCCATTAATGGAGAATCACATGGAAAAGAAAATGGAAAATGAAATGGAAACTGGGGTTATACAGGGGTTATATTGGGGATATAGTATTTTCTTTGGGGACTACTCATATAAAATCCAAAATTAGGACCCCCCCATAATCTTCTTATGATCCCTATGTATCCCTCAGGTCCCGATGTTGAGAAGTTCCCTAATTTTGTTACCTTACAATCCCAATTTTTATGCCCTCCTGCCGAAACCCTATTCCCAACATGCTAATCCCAGAACCCTCATCCTAAAACCTTAGACCGCTCCACGCCTAGTTCATTTCCAGCCCGACGGCAGTGCTCTTGTCTAGTGGCAATGAGTGGGCTCGCGCATGGCCAGGCAGCTTCCGGTAGGAATTGATAGAGAAGTATAAGGATGTCTACGGATTGGAGGGTATTACAAAGGCTTCATTGGGTTATGTTGGTTCATATCGGTGTACATAACGTTTGAAAGGCTCCACACCGTCATATACGGTTTGACTGCATTAGAGCAGAATTGAATGGACATGAAAAGTGAACATCGCATGGAAACTGGGATTATGTATAGTAGGGGTGTCTAGGGGTTGTAATGTAGGGAGGCCTGAATAATTGCCAACATCCTTTAACCTTTATTTGGCACAACCCTATACTATCATTAGACAAGGAATCTAGGACCATGATCTTACATCAACTAGGATTCTTTCAGGGTTTGGCACTTGATGGGGATTGAGGTCCGGGATTTGGGATTCCTGCTTTGCATTCAGGGATTCTTGGTTTGGACCTTGGGATTAGGGAGTTGGGATTTGGGTTGCTGTGATAGACTTGGAAGCTTGTGAAATGGAGGCTTCTGGAGTGCTCATGTCACGACAAGGATCGACCTTGTTTGGCGTGGTCTAGACTGGGACCTTTTGGTTGCAAGCCGCAAATAATACAATTCCTTTGAAGCCTTGCCAAGCCAAATGCCAGACAGGCAGCAACCAGGGTCTCAATGGACATAACTTGCCCGAGTGGTAGCAAGCGTAGTCATCGTCCGTAATTAGTCGTCGACTGGACTCCTGTAAGTTTAGGATAAGTACCTCAGGAAGGGGTTCGAGTCAGCATCCGATTAACAGTCCTGGTGTGACCAATCGAAATCTGCTGATAACAGAGGCTGACCAGTAGAGGGGCTGCAGCGTGAGATTCAACGGCATATGGGCATCACAGACCATCTGCGGCATTGCAATGCAAGCTTGAAGACCATATGGCTTGTTGGAACTTCCAAAAATATTACGGACTCTTTCTGCGGAGTCCCTATAATAAAGATTAGGGTATTTGGGGTCCATTTTTGGTTCCCCTATTTCTGAAAGCCTTCGTGCATTTTTTCAGGTAGAATTTGATTTGAGGGGCTTATGCACAGGGAATTCCTGGCAAGGTGCCTCACAGTTGGAGAGTGATATGGTAGTTTCCCCACATAGGGCCACAGGGGAACCCCAACATAGACCCATATATAGTATCATCATACTCCTTATTATGGGGGCCCGCCCGAAAAGGTACCCCTAGTTTTGGGAAAGACGGATGTATTCTGCGACCCATATTGGGCAGAGTAATTAGGCGTGTTGCAGTTAGATGTTTTGCCACTCTGCACGGTCGTTCCAGGTGCACTAATCAAAGTAGTCATGTGCATGTGTTTTGTTTGAGTAGATTCCGCTCACAATGCCGTGCACAGCTTTTTTTTCTGACGCTGGGCCTGGCAAGCAGCCATATGTCACGTCTCCCGTGGAAATCGTTTTCCAATAATTCTGGGTCAGTCTTGAAACGTCATCCCCTTTTTAAAGAATACTCAGGAACAATTCCCATGTTTATATAGTTGGACTCAACAAGGAAACCCTGACCCTAAGCACAAAACACCAAAACCTAAGCAATAAAACGCACAAAACCCCCAAAACACAAAACTCTAAACCAACAAGGGACATGAATTTCAATTGTTTAATTCTGTTCTGTTCAAAGATGACACAGGTTCCGGGGCTCTTGTGCAGATGTCGGACTGGCTATGTTAAGCTAAAATGTCTCAGAGCTTAGGGCTTAGAGGAAGCCTTCTTTGAAGTTTCTCGGCTTAAAGCGTCCATTTTAAAAATGTCGTCCACTTTTTGGGGTATGGCTTTTCTTTGGGAATTCCCCCTAAACCCTAAACCCTAAACCCTAAACCTTAAACCCTAAACCCTTAACCCTTAACCCTTAACCCTAAACCCTTAACCCTTAACCCTTAACCCTAAACTCATGGCATAGGCCGCCCACCTTCGATGGTGGGCGGCGCTTATGCCCCTCGACATCGATGGCGCAGGTCGATCCAGGTCGCTCGCCTGCCTTCCCACAGCCAGGGGTACTGTAGC
>CAJNIZ010019757.1:8253-88058 GCA_905231905.1 Symbiodinium pilosum | reverse complement strand
AAAAAAAAAAAAAAAAAAAAGCGCTGCCCTTGTTCCAGCTTGTACAAGAAGGCCGGTATGATGATGCGAAAACACTCAAAAGCCACTTCTAAACCCTGCCGCAGGAGCCTTACAGCTGGAACAACGATCCCACGCACATATCATGCACGCTTTTTTCTGGCCTTCGGTTAGCTGGGAATNNGAAGGAATGGAAAAGAGAATGGAACTACCATAACAGGTTATAGAGAGACTACTATAAGGGTCCCTTACCCACTAAACCCAAAGCCCCAAATCCTAAACCCATCATGGGACTACTGTAAAAATCCGTTCATTCAGTCCCAGCTAACCGAAGGCAACCTCTATGTACCCCCAGTTTCCATGTCATTTTCAGTTTTGTTCCATTTGATTCTCCACTATTGGGGGATAATCTACCCTAATCCCTAATCCCTAAACCATCCTAACACCTAAACCCTAAACCTTATAGAACCCCTTTTTGAAAGCGGCTTGGAAGTGGAATCACTGCTGGGGCCGCTGCCCACGTCCTGCAACATCTTCCAGAAAGCCTTGGGGTTCTGGTTTTCCAGTGGATTTGGGGGGGTTTAGAAGTTTAAGGTTTAGGGTGTAGGGTTTAGAAGTTTAAGGTTTAGGTTTTAGGGGTGTTTCATGACATATGGGTTTGCTTTTGATCTAGGACTCTAGGAAGAAGCCTGTCTGATGTATGTCGCACTGTGCGTGCTGGCTGGCTTGCATGGTCGACCCTATGCATCCAATCGGATGAACCTGCCACGAAATCTTTCCAATCGCAACAGCCCTCATGCAGCACTTGGGAGTTTCTTGTTTTGGCGGTCTACCTCAAACACCCAGAATTCTAGACTCCTTTGGAAATCCCACCCAAGGTCTACAGCCCTAATTTTGATAGCACCCCTCACTCCTCAAGTGCGAAGGAGAGCCCTCTGACCGGCCTGCGGGCCTCTACTCTCATTTCATGACGAATACTGTTTAGGGCTTAATTATGGTCCAACCCTACACCCATATGCTCATGATGCATCTTGATCAGGCTGGCGCATATGAAGTTACAAACTCAATCTATGCAACTGTCACCAGGAACTGCGGGACCAAGACATCACAGAACCCTATACAGGCGCAAGCCCGAGTCCTAAACCAATATGCATGAGGGACAGTCCAACGCACTGAACCCCTTCCCTCCTATCCCTACCCTTTGAAGCCGAAACAAACTCTTAGCCCTAAGCCCTGGAGCCCCAACCCACTCAAAACCCAAATCCCTAAGTAGAAACCAAGCCCTGAATCTTAAGTCCCATCCCTGAAGCCTCAACACGTCACTTTCGAAACGGCAGGGCAAGCAGCAGCAATCAAGTTGGCAATTTCGCTCTTGCGATGTTCTTCCGATGAGAAGTTGGGCAGAAGCTCGCCAAACCTGAGTTGCGGGTCGGAGGTCCATACTATATGGGGGATATATACGACCATAGAGCCCAGCAATGGGGAAACACATGGAAAACAAACATGGAGAATGAAATGGGAACTGGGCTCATATAGCGTCTTAATAGGGTTTGATGCTTGGAGAAACACAACGACTGTCTCACCGACCACCAAGACAGACGGAACCGGAGTAATAGCTTTGACACGGTACCCTCAACAGACAACGGTCTAGATAAACACAACGACTGTCTCACCGGAACCGGAATAATAGCTTTGACACGGTACCCTCAACAGACAACGGTCTAGATTCCAATGAAAGTATGAGACGCGACGTGCTCTGAAGTCCTACATGTAGCATTAACAAGGACCCCTCACCCATAGTAATTATATGAGTGTTCCTACTATCCACTAATTGCGGGCGGGGGGATGAGCAGCTATCCTTGCTGTCCCCGCCACAGGCACAAAGCTCAGGTGAGCTATCGCCAAAACCCGGACTCTTGCAGATTGGGTGGTTGTTAAGGTTCAGATGCTGTTATAAAAGCTGCAAGGCAGGGCTAGCAAAAGAATCCTCCATAGTTTCTTTGACAGGCACACATGTAGGCATGCAGACAACGGTTTAGTGACACCTCAAGGGCGTCTGACCTGGCGAATTCCCCTGTTGAGCTGAAAGCTCACCGTGGCCGCCCCTTAGCCCTAAGATCCGCATAAGCCTTCACAGCGAAATCCATATGCCATACGCAAAATCAATTGACGATGAAGACTCTTCCCAGAATCCCATCACTGGACCCCAAGCCTTAATTTCACAACCCATCTTGAGCATGTATACGTGGCACGCACTGGGCGCCAAGGCAAGACCTAGATCATAATTGCTCCCCAAAGTCCGGGCCCACATTTCCCTAAACAACAGCAGCCAAACCCCTAAGCAGAATCACGGAACCCAAGCCTGTGAAGCTTGCATCAAAGTCTAAGGCACATCTGCGCCATCTTGCCAACCTTGTGGGTCACTGGAAGAGCTTCCCAGATCCTTGTTGTTCGTTGCTCGAGGTTTCCATCTTTAGTCAAGCTATGTTTACCTTCTGATGTAGCTTCACCACTGTACCCCAGACCCCCACCGCGGGGTTATTTGCAAATTGTTGTCTGGACTTGCTCCTTGTCTGCAATTCTCTGGCTGCGTTCACAGGGCAACTTTGAATTTAACTTCTTATCCCAGATGCCAACAGATACTGGACCTGTCTTCACAACAAATATACCGACATGGGTGGCTACATGTTGTAAAGAACTTCGCCAATGTTAATGTTGGAAGGATCCCTGCGATCAATTCCCTCAATGTTGGCACAAAAAATCAAAGAAATAAAGCAGGCAAGCACAGAACAAGTAGCAAACAGCGGCGAACTTCCAGACACCCCCGCGAAACTGCGCAAACCTAACTTATCACATTGCACGGGTGGGACGAGATGAAACGCAGCCGCAGCGACTTCATGAGGAGGGCAATCTTCTTGTTCGTCGTCAGGGCATTGCCTGAGGACGCAATTGCTCAAATCTCGGCCACTTGCCGAAGGATATTCATACCTCCCAGATCCCCTACTCCCTAGACTCAGCCCCTACCAACCTAACACAACCACTTCCATATGGTACGGAGAGTCAGAATCAAGATGTCTACCGGTTGGTAGTCTTAACCCCTTTCACCTTGCTGGTTCTAACCCCCAGCAAGTTCCTTGCAGAGCAAATCCCAGCTGCGTGTGGAGGTCACGCTCATCAGTTCGGTGGCCAGTCGCTGTACTTGCCTTAATGTGGTTAGTAGGGAACAGGGAGTATCATCCCTACATAATGTCTACATTGCACAACGTAGTCCCTAGATAACCCTATAAAATCCTACATTGCCTTGTATAGCCCCTATTCTAACCCAATACAATCCCGACATTACCCTATATAACCCCTATATACTCCGTGCATTGCCCTGTATACTCCCTATATTTATTCCCTACTAATAAAACACCAGTGAGATGCTCTTGCCCAGGGATTCCGAGGTCTGACCGGGACTGTCGGCCTAGCAGGAACTCCCTTCAGTGGTTCAGGGTTTAGGTTTTGGCGTTTAGGGTTTGCGGCTCGGGGTTTGGGGGTTTAGTGCAGGGTTTAGGGCCCAATACTGTAGTATACAATCATCATATACTTTGGGTCCCTGACAGTAGAAACCGTTATCCAGGTTTTGGGAGCAGAAATTACTGATCCTTTGGACCCCCTCAATTAGTCAGGCTTTAGGGAACCTAAGAGTTTGAGGTGTAGGGTGTAAAGTGAGCAGCGAATGAAAGGCTGGGTTACATAGAGACCATTGTCAGGGAACCTGAAAGTACCAAATAAGGGACCCATCCCTGATTTGTATTGGATCTAACCCTAAGGGTCCAAGGACCCAAATGATTGGGTTTTAGGCCCAAATATTACACCATTAATTATATTTGGACCCTAGAACCCTATTATTTGGGCCCATCCCTATGAAATACCACTTGAACTCCATCAGTAAAAAGGACCTGGGCTTTGGTTTTGAGAATCTGACGGCTTACATTCCCCCTTAAGTAGATGGAATATGGCTTTGGGTATATTAGAATAAGATCCCCACATACCCCCAGATTTTATCTACTTCAGGGGGACTATAGGTCTAGGTTTGGGGATTGTGATTTCGGGATGTCACGCCCACCCATAGAGGACGCTCTGAGCAGGATGCCTCTTACAAACGGGAATATCCTACAGTTTCTGACCATGAACCAGGGGCTCAAGGGAAAATCAAATGGAAAAGAAACTGGACCATGAAATGAAACTGAGCTCATACAGAGGTTTTTAGGGACAATTGCCAAGTCGGAATCCCATGCAAGCCTTGCATCAGGACCATGCCCTTTCCGCGAC
The DNA here is from genome assembly GCA_905231905.1 of Symbiodinium pilosum. Classification (NCBI taxonomy): domain Eukaryota; class Dinophyceae; order Suessiales; family Symbiodiniaceae; genus Symbiodinium; species Symbiodinium pilosum. The sequence goes on along the minus strand of CAJNIZ010019757.1, from coordinate 83,744 downwards.
CCTTGCTGCGGAAGGTCCCGCTCTGGGCATTCCTTGGACAGTAGGGAAACAGTTCATGTCCATGTCTGATCATGAAGACGGACCTATCAAGAAGAACAAGAGATCAGGCAAAACGGCATTGTGTATTTTCTTCTTTGTCGGTCTAGAATATGCCTTGCCGTTTAGTCAGGGTGCCCTGTCACAATCTGCTGCAGGGCAACTTTGCCGACTATCCCAAATCTACGACTCGAAAAGGTCTCAAGAGATACGACTGCAAGTCGTGGCTCACGCTGCCACCTGGCGCAGTCAGCTCCGCCACAATCTTCAACATCATGTCAGGCTGCCTGGCTGATGGGAGTGGGTCTCAGGGTGCGCAGCAATGTAGGCCCATGTGCTCAGAATAGGATTTGGGGATGCTTCGGGGCATATTACCGGAAGTATATGAATATTATGGGGGAGTGAACATTGGTAATCTTCTGCTGTAGGCCTCTACACTACGAACTTGAAAGTAAACTTCAAGCTTGCTGGCAACTATCTTGATGTGTCCCGGCAGCATGCGCCTACGGAGGTTCCATACGAACCCACGCATGCCACATTGAAGCAGTCGTTGGCAAGGATCCTTTAGGCACAAAACGTCCTTCACCCAAAGCCTACCACACTCAAATTTGGACATGTGCAAGCAAGCTATTGCAAGCCATGCCAACCCTGCAAAACATTAAGCATATTTGCCAACATGAAAGGTCTCTTATTCTAGAAAATAATCGATATTGGGGGTGGAGGGGCGCCTAATATTATTTGACGTAAGGACTCACATGACACAGCCGGGCCTTCTGGCATGCCTGTATGTGGAAATATGAAGGTGAGATATAATGCCCAGGAGGGATCTCATACTGAGGTCGTGCGTTTTTGTGGGGCTACTGCCAGTCCTATACCACTTTCCCAACATCCTTTCGCTGGCATTTGTGCCAGGTTGCCGTCGCCAGCCCCAGTGCGCCAAAGTGGAGTAGAACCCCTGACGCGTTCTCGGACTTATTCTGTGGTCACAGTTATTGTGGCGGTTGGAACCCTGAACTACTTTAAAAAGCACTCTTAATGCCCCAACTACCAGAATGGAGGTCTGCACACTGGCTAGGGCGAGACGTGATTTCATGCGCGAGGTACGTTGCGAACGTCAAGCTAAAACGTCGCGTGTGCACTTGGACGTCTCTGAACCCTTGTTAAACCTGTTGCTCATTCAGCGGGCGCGACCTCCAGGAGTCTCATATCCTACACCGCGTATATGGCCGCCGGTTTAGGATGCACTGAAGATAGGCGTGACTTGGGATGCGCATCTGGGATCGGCTCACGAGGATATCCGAACATAAGTTTTATAACTTTTGTAAGGAAAAGAACCTGAAATTCAGTGCTCTGTTGTCCATTCTGACGCGAGACAAGACATCCGATTGGCACATTCCGTTCGTTGGTGTCTACACCCCTGAATACTACATTTTCCACAATGAGGTCTCAATGTATTTGGCAGCAAGCGCTTCGCTTCTTAGCTGCCAGGGACTCTTGAATTCAGGGTTTAGGGCTGCACCAATCAACAGCAGCACGTCAGGGTGCTTCACCAATGCTTGCAGAATGCAGCCAACCAAGTAGATTGAGCCCCCAATGGCCCCTGCAAGACTGTCGTGCTAGTGAAATGGATCTTTGCACTCTGACAAGTCAGCTGGGCTTTATGCCTTGATGCCATCCCCTAAGTAATTGTAGATGGAATATGGGGTATACATTGGATAATGGAAAAGAAAAATGGAAACTGCTATTTGGGGTTTATGGTTTAGGGTTTGGGGTTGGCTTATGGTGTAGTGTAGTTTTTGGGGTCCCACCTCGCTTGAATGCAGAACAGCAACCTCCAATGGTGCTGTTGTTGACTATCACCCCATGTTTATAGACATTTCATTGCACAACCTGCTCGGGGGCTCCTAGGTAGCTCCCGAACAAAACACCACAATGAACCTCCCAAAAAAAAACTACATTGTACTGTCCATGGTCCAAACAAAACCACGAAATGACCCTGCACCCAACCAACGGCGAACGCCCCTATCCCAAAAATCGGCAAGATGGCACTGATCTTGAGAATCCCTATAGCAGGTCCCCTAACTAATGCCCATATATTCTACATTCTCGACTTCCCTACAAACCAGCAGTACGCAGCAGTGGTCCTGATTCTTGGCTTTTGGGGCATATCCATTCTTCGGTCCGGAGCCCTGCTCCTTGGGGTTTGGGGTTTAGGGTTTAGAGTTTCGGGGCTTAGGGTCGTCAACCCTCAACCGCTTGGTTTCTACATCACCCCTTTGCACCTTTTCCTATGTCAGCATTACAGCTATGGGAATCTTTGTCCCAGTTTGTCTGTACACGGGCACCATGAATTGGGGCTTTTATGATTGATGCGTCTATAGGACCAAGGGCACCAGGTGTAGTTTGGGTTTAATACGTGTAGGTGCGGTGCCAGACCCTTGCCCCATGGGACCACCTTTATTTAGGTGGAAGTATCCATGAGCTGAAGCGAAAGCAGTGTGAACGACTCTTGTCCTAGGGTGTGTTTGAAAGTTTTGATCAGCGGGTGTACCTGGTGTACCTTCAAGCTTGTCATCTTCCATGATGACCCATTTGGGCTACAAGGCTTGCTTTGCTTGATCTCTGGACGAATGAAGGCACATCCTCAGCAGGCCCTGCACCTTATGCACCGTATGAACCCTATGAGACACCGTGCAAACCCTCCATCTTACATCCTAAAAACCGTACACCAATGCAGAATTGGGCTCATGGCCGTTCACGATCACGGCGCGCAGCACGAGCATGGGGTCCTCGCAAAGCATCATTCAACTCTTGTGCAGTCATAGTCCAGTCCAGCCACCTCCCCAGTCGTAATTAATCGATATTCCCCTGATGTTAGGATCATTCTTAGCAGGGGTGAATGCTTTTACGGTGTAGGGGTCAGAATTGGAGGAGTTTGGGGCCTCCAAGAACTTATAACCCGGGTTCGGGCTTTAGGACCTTCATGCCCACAAAACACTAGATGCCAGGCCTTCTCCAGGATTTCCTTGACCCAGTACCATCCTTGGCTGTGTGTTTTAGAAGGAGGGGGAGGGTGGGGAGCGTGGAAGGATATGTCACGAGTGTTGGAAGTATCGGCTCCAAAGTATTTGTTGCAGCGCAAGGCCTTTCTCTAATCTCCTTGCACCAGTTCATGTATTCAAAACACCTCGTTGCTTTGATGCGTGTAGCTAAACATCAGCGCCTACTATCGGCAAGAGCCGTCTACGCCTCACTCTCACTCGCACAAGGTTTGTTGAAGAGCACACGTCAAAGAGGAACCCCTAGCGTATCCCGATGTAGTCTACATATCTCCCCTAGAAAACAATCGCTAAATCTTGTAAACCCTACACAATCCCCACATCCCCGTTCAAAGCCACCCCCAAACCTGTGAACCCTTCCATCTGAACCCAGCGGCTCCACTTCAGCACGCCGCTGGTCACCTTTGCTGGATTTGGAACTTACGTCTTAGGACTAATAGGGAGCTCCCCGCCCTACCCCCCACGATTAAATACCCCCAACATGATAGCATTCTATATCAATGGGATTTGACTGAAGAAATGTTCATCCAGTTTCTAGGATTGACGGTTTAGAGGGCTTGGGATAAGGCTGTACATGGGGCATAGGGCTTAGTGCCTGGGAATTGTAGGGTCCAGGATTTAGGATTTGGGGATCATAGTCCCCTTAAGTAGATAGAATATGGCTTTGGGTATAACTTAATAAGATCCCCATATACCCTATATTCTATCTACTTAAGGGGGGACTATAGGCGTTGGGCTGCAGATCTTCGGATTCAAGATGCAGGGCCTGAAGGGCTTGATGACATTGCCAAAAGATTTATGGGTACCATGAGGGATTGGTCAAGTAGAGTACGCTTTGTATATCCCCAACTACGTCTGGATTGAGCAGGAAGGGCACTCTGATTTGTTCAGGCTTCTGCCTCATAATTACAACTGCGCTATCCGCAGTTGCAAGTATGTCTACCGCGTCACAGTTTTTTCACGTGTAGGAGCAATTGACATTCCAACAAAAAAGTGGTGCAAGCATCTCTTGTTAAACCCCTCGACCCCGAACTCCCCTCAGCCCTAACAAGAAACTCCCAGCTATGATGTCATTCCCCGTTATGATGCCATCGCATACTCTGTTGTCTTTAGGAACATGGGAGGTCTTTTTGCGAGGTTGGGTTCACTACTAATCAAAAGCAACTCTCAGGAACATTTGTCGAACCAGAAGCCGTAATCCTCAAAAACAGGAACCCGGAGGTCTGGTAGAGTTTAGGGTTCAGGCTTAGGGTTTAAGGAACTTAAATTGACTTACTGTAATAAGGAAACCACTATGATTTACTATATGCCCGAAACCTGGTAACTTAATTTGCAGTTCGTCAACAGCAACCCGATGGTGGGGCTTATGGCAATCAAGCCCTTATGGTGGGTCCCTATTAGGGAACATATCAGCATGGCCTCAAAAACTCCCAAATAACGCACCCGACGGCCATCCCAATCCTCCACCCTGATGCCATATCCCACCCTTGTTTGACAAGTTCCCTCTTACAAATGTATCACTTGGTTGAAGCCCATCCCAAAACCGGAATCTCTGTCAAAAGCCTCATAAAGCCCAAGCCCTAAGCCCAATTCCCAGGTGCCATCTTGACCATGAAGGCTGGGAAGCGCTGGGCCAACTGTGGGAGGCCCGGAATCTTGGCAGGAGGCAGGCATACTGCCAAATACTCGTGTCATCTATGACAGTAACTATAAAGGGCAGTAGGAAGAACTTGGGCATTTGTCTACCCATCGTGGCAGGGTCCCCTCAGAGGATGAGTATTCAGGGTAAAGTACGTAAACCTTGCTTACCCCAATGATGGCCTCACGACACCAAATAGTATGTAGTACCAGTATATAACTGGGCGGAGAAGTGTCGGTGTTGGTGGTGGGGGAATGTTGGTGGTCCTTTGGGGTCGCAAGTCCGGAGCAAAAAGCAGCATCCTCAATGCATCCACTTCTTTCCAGGCCGCATGTTTCAAGTTGCTCTATTATCCACATGCAGATTTCTTAAGCTGGCAATCGCTGCGTGAAGTCCGATCATGTTCACGAAAAGACTCTCTACTCCGCAGCTTCTACAACAAGATGGACAGAACATCAAGTACAGATCAGGAGAATGGTGCCTCCTGGCAAATTGATTGCACACTCCAATGCCAAAGCAGGGCGGTACGGTGACCATCCGTACCTAGCACCAGCTGAGGGCTCAAGGGTTTAATGCAGTGGAAGATGCAACGAGTCCCGGTATACGGGGGCGTGGGGAGACGCGACGTCGCCAGAGCGGCACGCCGCGAGCACTAAATCCGGAACATGCCCTCCAAGGGCAGATCTTTTTTGCACGCCGCTCGGCCAAATGAACATGGGAAAAGGAACAGTTGAAGCTGTGGGACCTTGGGACGAAGTGCGCGGAAATGGAGTTTTAAACTTTCTGACTACTTCACTGTTCAGGCTTCAGTATTCCCAAGCCGCATGAACCTTAGGATTTAGGGCTTGCCTGTAGCCCCTATTGCCTACAGCTTGGTAATTATTACCCCTGAAATGGCAGGCATAAGCCAACAAACCGCATTAAACTGGGTTTACAAGTAGGCTTTGCATCAAGTAGCCTTATCCTGCGTCTTCCCGCTCAGCCAATCGTGCATTGGCTTATCGTCCTCCAAGTATTCGTCCAGAAGCTCCTGTCCAAAATGTATAATCATCAGGGTTTAGGGTTTCAGGGTGGAATGACGGTTGAGACACGTGCATCGCACAGCAGTGCAGGCGCGGCAACAACTGTCCTGTCCAGATTAGGGTTTAGGGATTATAGGGTTTGATCATCTTTTCCTCTGATCCCTGATCCTGGAAATAATGAGATGGACAGTCATATGAGCTATAGTCAAAACTCCTGGCATCCCCCTCAAGAACCTTATATTACTCCTTTATATAAACCACGTTACGAGTTTAGACTATAGCTCATATGGAATACGACATGGATACGGGCGTGAAATGGGGATTACCTCTCCAAATACTACCCTCCCGCCCGCCTAAGGATTGACATTCCCTTGTAGAATTATGGTATAATTTGTACTGGGAATATCCAAGTTGATTTGTAGGGGGAGGGGCTCTAAAAGGGTGATCAGGCGGAGGGTCTCAAAGAACAGTTTGAACCCCTTGAGTAAGGACCAAAATAAGGGCTAGGTAGGAATTAAATAAATGTTGTACAGAGGGTTTTAGTTGCTCCGAAAGGGCGATCAGGCGGAGGGTCTCAAAAATTGTGATTCTGTTTAGAATCCTTTCAGTATAAGGACCAAAACAGGGGATAGGAATGAGCCAACTAGGTGTCGTACAGGGATTACATGGGGTTTAATTAGGGGACTATATAAGGACCAAACTAGCCTTGATACACAAGCCTAGCATGATTTTGATTTCTTGCTCGAATCACGGGGTGGCACTGGGTTGCAGTTAGTTGCAGGCCTTGGGATGCTTTGTGCGAAGCTCTGCGCCCCTTGCACTAAGCCCCGTACAATGACTAAGATGCTTTCGGTGGCAGAATTCAGAGCTGGCGGACTTTTATTGAGGTGGCTTTTGTGTTCAAATGCACCAGTACTGTAGCATGCCACTACTGAGAACTACCGTTAATTCAGTTTTTTGCAATAGCCTCTTGGCTCTTCGTGCTGAGATGGCCCCTCTGGAACAGGGGGAAGCGATGTGGCGCATTCGCGTCCACTCATTGCACATCTGTAGCCTGGCCTGGCTGCGATCAACCTATAGTAGATAGGGATTTATTATTGGGGTTATATAAGGATAATGGCAACAAAAAATGAAACTACCATAATGGGTTATAGCGTATATTTTGGGGTCATACTTAATCATGCCCCTGCACGCCACTACGCCGCCCTGCCTGAAACTGTGATCCCTTCCCCCTAACAGTAAACCCCCCCAATATAAAATACGGGTTTTTCAGAAGTCCAACGTCTGAAATCTGCCCCAAGACTAAAGTCGATTACGGCAAGGAACCTCTGAATTAGGGGGGTCCCTAGCACGATTAAGGATCAGGGATCTCCTTCACTTCCTAGATTTTGAGGGTTTGGGAATGGCTTCTATAGAGGAATTCATATAAAACCTGAATGCGATTCTAATAGGTTTTATTACGATTTTAAATCGCTTCTTAAATAGATTCTGGCTAAGTTTTAATTAGACTTCACTTGATGTTAACCAGGCTCGAACAAACATTCGATTAGACTTTATATAGGTTTCTTTGTTTTGACCACGATTCAGAATTGATATTGAATACTTGTTTACATAGGTTTAAATTAGATTTCAATTGCTTGTTACTTCCAATTTCTTCATTTTATTACGATGTCAACTGGGTTTAGTTATATTCGACTTAATCGGTTCTTATTCGATTTACTCGATTTCTATTCGATCTTAGTTCGATTTTGATAAAGTCCTTTTCTATACCACACCCCCTTTTATACTCCGGTCCCACGATAAATAACCAACTCCCTAATATTAAATACGGGTCGGAATATGTACATGGGGGGGGGACGACGTTAAATGTCGGGGGAAGGGACTAGTAGATATCCTAGCTTTAGACTTTCAGACTGAACCGAAAACACAAGCCATAGCGCCGCCATGCAACTCCCCCAGCGCGGAAAGTGCTCGTCAGATTTCTGAAGATTGAGGGTCCTCTCATCAAGCGACCTCACAATAAGAAGGTGTCGGGCCCAAGGTTTGAGAAAATATCGAGGAGATACAAGTTCTGGTCAAAAAACAAGGAAGAAGCCACATTGCACACAAAAGTCCTCAGCCCCCTTGTGCCCAGAAGCCCAGATCCCCCTAAACCCGAAACAGTCCTGCAACCGTTTTACTATGTGGCAGTTTCTAGTACAACTGGGCGAACCAGCGGTATAAACCCTCAATTTACGGAAACTCCCTTATGTAGCCTTTACAGCACACCCCAAACCCTAACCATCCATATAGACTCTACATAAGCCCCAAACCCTGTACAACCCTCAAAACATGTACACACTAAACCCTATACAAATCCTGTATCTGTATCAACCCTAAACCCACCCTAAACCGTGAACCCTATATAAACCCTTTATGAACTCTGTACAAAACTACAAACCCTAGATAGGCTTTATAAAAAAAAAAACTAAACCCTATACTAGACCGGTTTAAGCCCTAAAGCTTACACAAACCCTACATAAACCCTGAAGCCTACACAAACCCTCTATCAACCCCGTAAACCCTATCCAAACCCTCTATAAACTTGTACAAGCCCTAAACCCTATGCAACGGTATGAACCCTAGACCCTAAAACCTACGCCCTAAAGCCTAAAACCGAAGCCCTGAAGCCTCAACCCTAAACCCCTACACCCTGAAGCCTAAACACCAAACCTACATAACCCATTTTAGTAGTTTCCATTATCTTTTTCATTCTCCCCCTATAACCCCTAATCCGCCCACTCTACAGCCTAAAGGCTTGCTCCACAGTCCTCGCTATCTGCACGCGCCAGGAGCGGCCAAAACATCTCCTTGTCCTTCGCACCTTTTTAAGGGACACAGGTAGGGGGGTTAAAGGGAGGGTATACAGATATGCTGGAAAAGCAAATGCTAGGTAATATTTAGGGATTAAGGATTTGGGGGTTCGGGCTCCTTTTTAAGGGACAAAAGGAATCACCTCCCTGCGAGTTTAGGGCTTAGTTGGGGTGCTGAGTTTAGGGTTTAGGGATCGGCTGTTGGGTTTAGGGTTAGGGCTGGGGTTTCTGGTTTTGGGTGTTGGGCTTAGGGTTTAGGGTTTAAGGTTTCGGCATGATGAGGGTTTAGGGCTTCGGGATAAAATATTATCACCACAACCTAACGACAAAGACCCACAATACAGTACTGCTATGTATTGGGGTTGTATCTGTGATTAGGGGTTTCAGGGGTTCTTATTCGGGGAGATGATTACCTAGCCGCTCAGTAAGGCAGAAATTGAGTAGTAAAAATTCAGGCAGAGGCAAGAACTTTACTTACTACCCTCCACATGCACTGCACTTCCTTCTCCCCTAGAAGGCCATCATGTTCCTGCTACTAAAGGGCTGTTGCTGAACATTCGGGGTGGTCAATTAAGATATTCAGAACGTGATGCTGCATGCAAAACATCCCCTGGCACATCCTCGAAAACAGCTATTCTCTAAGCACAGCAGACGACCTACAGCGCTTAAAGCCTGCTCCATACAGGCACACAACGGACGTTCATTTCGTTCCCTGAGCTGTCTACCCGAAATCTTGAAGCCAGAGTTCGCAGAGTTCTTCAACTCCCCCATGCCCGATCAGAAACGGACGAATCGATAGAAGAAATATGGGAATGAGCCTTCCAGCTACCACAGACCATACCTGCTTTGCTGTCTTTTTTTCCTGGGGCCCAGACCAAAAAGCTCGAAAGCATGCTCCAAAACCTCCTTGTCCGACTTTAGGGCATCGCACTTGAGCAGGAACTTTTTCATCTTGCGGCTGGTGTCGCCTAAGGTCAGGTTTCAAGCTTCATTCAACGTTTAGGGTACAGGGTTTCGGGTTCACGGTTTAGTAACAGGGATCAAGCTTAGGGCGAAGGTGTCGTTGGCAGATGTTGAAGCCCGTCTCAAACATAATGTAGCGAGACTCGAAGCTGCCCGGCATAAGATGGCCTTTAGCATGCTAGCCGAACTCCATGCTATGAGTCTCTGTAAGGATATTGGCAAGATGTCTCACTGGGCGGTGCTTCCTGTTGTGATGCCAAGCTATGGGAAGCACCAGATCTTCAAATCATTAGGCTGTCTTAAAGGGTGGAAGGCAAGGACTCGGAAAGCTACTTTGGTGGGAAGATCTTACGGTATAACAGATGGCACCCTGCCTTCCCGTGGAAAGCCCATACTGTCTAACTTGCAGTGTGAGATGAAAGGTAGTCAGGCTTGTTCAGACTCTGAACAAGATGCTGCTATGAATTGGTCATTCCCCCCTTTTTATTCCGTCTTGGGAATTATAATAAGCCTATAACAAGGGACTACTCCCATGGGGTTCCAAGCTTGCGAGGGGACGGGTAATGTAAAAGCCTAAATACCCACCAGTATCATCTGAAGGCTTTTGTGATGCCACGGTATTTATAAGGAATTCCGAACCCCAACATGTTCAAGCATGCCCGACAACCGAATCTCTAAACCCTTACCTGTGAAGCCCAACGACCAGAAATAAAAGGGTTGTTTCCCAAACCACCACTTTTCCACGAAACGACCACTTTTGGGGATGGTCCCTTTATTCGGCCTGTAGGAATCCTCAAAACCCTTATGTAGCACCTTTAGGATTCTGTCATCAGTATACCCTGAACCTCAACTACCCTTTGCTCCAGGCCTCCGCACCCAGGTGCTCAATGCAGAGCCAGAGGATGTGCAGAATTCTTACTGGGGGCTAGGATAAATTCATAGTTTCATACTTGCATGGGTCTTATAAGATATACCCTCCATAATGAGGCATCAGATGCCGACTTCATCTTAAACTTTCAGACAACCTCTCTGAACAACTTAAGCCCATGTAGTCTTTTCCTGATGTCTCCATGTCTTCCCTTCGTTGAGAAGATGGCCCTATGTGACGTACGCCTGGCATGGGTTTCAGCACTCGGATTGGATCTTTTTTTCGTAGCTCCCGCAAGCAATCAGCACCCTGGCGCAGCCAGGTGAAAGGCAGCGCCACTGCTGCAACAGTGCCGCAAGGTGCGCCGCCCCTGCCAATTTTGCAGGCACTCTTGCCAAGAAGAATCAGTTTTTGATTCATAGAAGCCATTGAAAGTTTTATGTTTTCGGGAACGGTCACTGTAGAGTACCATTTAGACCTAGATGGCAAAGGGTTTGAGCAAGCAATTCTTCTCGCAGTTGGGGTTCAAGTTTTTGGGAGAAGTTTCCTGGCCTGACTCTTTATGACTTTCAGCTTCCTGGAATGTGTGGACATGTGGGATGGCTATCCTAATCTTCGTCGACGCGCAAGATCCATGCAGATGTTTGTACAAGACACGAAGGGGCGCAAGCATGTATCCCCGACGTTGGAGAACATGATTCTGAATGAGCCAGTCATCCGGCCCTTGACACGGGTCATGGCTAAGCACGGCCGGATTCAGAAATCTGCTGACCTCTTGCGTGAGGCAGTTTACACGTTTTATCACAAGCAAACGGAAACGGGGGAGGTTGAGGACATGGTTACCACACACAAAAAGGTGCAAGTTGTAAACAAGAGTGTGAAGGTTATGAAAAAGATGTTGACCGCCATCAAGCGGAAATGGAGCAGGTGGGAACTTCCTCGTGAACACGGTCTGAGCAGTAATATTTTTTTAAACGGACCTGCTTGTTGTTGTAGATTTGCAAGCGCTTTAGCCTAAGATGTTTTGCCTTTAATTCCTGGAAATGAGGACTGCGCCCTCAGAGAGATGGTGCTAGATATGTCCAGAGCGTGCACAGTTGCTTACAGTGAGCCTAGCAGGAAAGAGAAAGCACGTCTATTTCTTTCTGATATGTCTTTTGCTGCCAGCTGGCCATGTTCATGACGCAGATTATTTGTTGGCACGCTTTTTCCCGAAGCTTGCCCAAACTAGGAAGGACGTTCCCCTGTCAAACGACCGGGCAAGAAGAAGTCGCCCGAGAAGCTTACTTGCGTAGACGACATGCCGGATGAAGAGCTCCAAATGCTTTTGAAAGCTGCTGGACTTAGCCCTTCAGAAGCGGGAGCTGAGAAGTCCGAGGCGTGCAAGAGCTTGGAAGCCAGCCTTGGGGTTTCCATGGATGATGCGTTGGTGAAAGCTTTCCGGCTTCCGATGCTGTCCTCTGGAAATGGCACTGGAGACCAAGATGGACGGCCTGAGACTTCAGCACCTCCCCCTGAGACGGCACCGGTCCACCCTGCTCATGAGGAGCGTGAGATTGCTCCTTCAGAGCCCAGCCCTGCTGCGCCAGCACCTGCTGCACCAGCACCTGCCTCCAGCGAGGCGCCAAGTGCCCCTGCAGCAGTTCCCCACAATAGCTCCCGGAAGGAGGTCATTGCGATTTCCCCTACAACTCCAGAATCTTCCTTGCATTTATTGTGTGCTACTTTCACCCTTAGCCAGTTGTTGCATTTCGACAAATTTCATGTTACCCCTCCCACATTTCTCCAGATTTTGCCCAGGCAGACTTGAAGCATCGGCCGCCTCCTTCAAGGAACTCGCGTTCACCCGTGGCGCCCATGCTAGCGGGTTTGGATCCCAAAACGCTTCAGATGATCCTGAATGTGGTCAACCAAAAGCTGTCATCTGGCGGCAGTTCATTTTTTACAGCTTGGTTTGCAAAAACCTGGTTTATATGATTTTGATCGATCGATTCAGTAGCATAAGGTCTGACCGCCGCATAATTGTAGTTAGAGGCCTTGGATTTTCGGAGTGAAGCCCAAACATTGTTTCGGCGTGCCTGTTGACTGTATGTAACCCAGGCAGCATGGATCAGCTACGGATTCTGCAAAGCGGAAACTGTCATTCGAGTCAACAACTGATGACGCGAGCGCTGTGACTTCCAGTGGTTCAGGCTTGTAGGGGCTAGTAAATTTTGTCCGGAAACACATTCAATTGCCATGTAGGATCTATATTGCTCATCTTTCATTCACGTGCTTGACAGGAACATCCACGGACGATTTGGACACGCAGCAGTGGTACCCCACTGAGAATGACTTGGTCCAGGCGTGGGCTGTGACTGAGCAGAAGGAGCAGGCTGCAAGGGAGCAGGCTGCAAGGGAGCAGACTGCAAGGGAGCAGACTGCAAGGGAGCAGGCTGCAAGGGAGCAGGCTGCAAGGGATGCCAAATCTGAACTGGCTGTAGAAAAGGCTGCCGAGGCCTTTGTGCAAGAGGCCTTGAATCGCAAGCAGCGTGAGCACGACGAGGCAATGGCTGCACAGGCTTTGAGGCATGAAGAGTCAGTGGAGCTCTTGCGGCAGCAGCTTGCGAAAAGGGAGCTCAAACGAGCTACTTGCGTCAGTGAGGATGAGAAACCAGTCACTCAGTTTCATAGCAAAGTGTATTATCCAGCATTTGAATCATTTGTAGCCTGAGCAGATTTGAAATTTGCCTTTTGTCCCATGCACTTGCGCTCAGGTTGCCAAGGTTGTTACCCGCCAGATGCAGCTGGAGCTCCAGGCATCCAAGAAGGCCAAGCCAGCAGACGCTGCAGATGAGGAAGATTGTGAGCCGAAGCCCAGAAAGCCCAAAGCGAAGGCTAAGGCCAAGGCGAAGGCCAAGATCTCGAGTGGCGCTGGCAAGAAGGCCTTCAACAGCAAGGGCGGCAAGAAATGGACCGCTGAGCCTCTCGAGAGCGATGAGCCTGAGGTGCCCGAGGCGCCCGAGGAGCCAGGCAACATGGCTGAGGACTATGATGAGGAGTGGCACGCTCCTGTTACCAAGAAGGCTTGCAAGCTCAGGCGTGTTTCCAAGAAGCGGAAGCTTTGCAAGCGTGGGATCAAGCACAGCCCGATGGAGGAGGTGGCAACTCACCCTGAGAAGAAGACGAAGAAGATGCCGAAGGTCGAGAAGGAGCAGGATGAGAGCAAGGCCGACGGTGATGGCGTGAAGAAGAGCCCTAAGAAGGCCAATGCTGGAGAGTCCAGCTCCGATGTGGCCACCTTTGCCCGCCGCTACCTGCCATCCAGACCGTACTACCAAAAGAAGTGGTACGCCATCCGGGATGCGTACAACGCACGGGTGAAGCCCTTCGTGTTGATGCATTCGAAGACTGAGGATTGTTGGCTTGTTGGTTGCATGGGTTTCCTTATGTAGCATATTGAGGTTATAGGTTCATTTAAGGTTTCAGTCGCTTGTACTTCTGAATCTGGGCGCAGGATGTCTTCTGGCGTTATGTTGGTGACAAGGTGGAGGAGCGTGGCCAGGCCGTCTCTGATCCGGAGGAGTGGGTAACGGTGGCTACCCATGCTGCCTATGAATTCCTTCGCGATGAGAACATCAGTTTCCATGTTTCATGTTGGTCATATGAATTTTCCAATATTGCAGCAAGCTAATATACTTTCTAATAGTTTTTTGGGGTTTGCTGCGCCATGTCATTCGTCAGCCCTACATAGGTAAGACCTGGTCCGAGAATGGCGACAAGTTTTTCGGGGAGGGCAAGAAGACAACAAAGAAGCAGTTCGAAGCTTTCTTGTTGAAGGGCGACGTGCACTGATTCCAAAATCGAGTGGCCTAGCATCCTGACACTGGGGGAAGGGATTTCTGTACAGGGGAAATGTTTAGAAATCCGACCCTCCTTTTGGTGTAGCATTTCAAGATTGCTGCGTGAGACGCGGCGGTAGGCACGGGTAGGTAAGCATTCCACAAGCGCCTATATGCCTGGATGCAAGGAAATCCATCTATGGACAGCATACCTCAATCGTTTACATCATCCATGCAGGCCTTAAGCTGCTGAAGTGGATTAGGCAAACTCCTGCCGCAACTTGGTTCTCTGCGAGTCTGGCATGAAAAGAAAGTGTATGTCGCGCATACTTCTGATTTGCGCAGACAGACCTCAGTTACAATTAGAACAATTGCATTTAAACAAGCCCAGCATAGCCTCGCTCGCGCAGGTACGTGATGGCTCATCACTTTCCTCGCGGCCGCTTTCCTGATGGGGATGACTCTGATTCAAGCTCAGGTCTTGCTGACTCGTTTCGGATTTTGGCGATGTGCACACACAATCTCCAAAGCTGCAACATGACGTTTCCAGCGAAGGGTTGATGTAGGGCTCTCAGGTTGTGTATTTGTCCAAGTTGGCAGTGAGTGCTGATCTCATGACCGACATCTGCACTTAATTGTTGGGAGCTTGAAAATCGCAACTTTTGTAGTTTTGAGCTGAACTGGGGCCTGCTGCGCTGTCCTGCAGCGATGGTGTGTCCAGAGCGTCTTGCGCGCAACCTTTTGAAGTTGCAGGCGCCGAAGGCAGCAGGGGGGAACGGGTATGTCAAACATCAAGCAGTCAGTCTGAAATGATGGTATTTGGGAACATGTGTTCCCTTCCCTTGTGAAAACCAATAACTTTTCTACTTTCTGAAGCCCCCATGTTGCACTTGTATCCTCAAATAATTCTTAAGGGCCCCCACGCTACATAGAGTTAAAGTTTATATACTGTTGCGGTAGAAGTTGACCCTCCAAGCCAAACTCGATTCATCAACCCCATGCACACTTTACACAGGCTTCCTCATAAGCAGGGTGTGTCTACTAGATAAGGGTTCAGGGTTTATATTGGTTTATATAGGGTTTGAAGGTTTAGGGCTTATAAGGGTTTATTGCATATATACGTTATATATATATATATGGTTGATATATAGGGTTTATAAGATGTATTTGGGATTAGAGACAAAACTGCTATGGGGGACAGTCTAGGGAATATAAGGCTATTTAGGGCTTCGAAGTAGGATGTGAATTCTCCTTTAACCGAAATCGCCTCACATGCTTTCCCCCAAGAATGTGTTCTCAATGAAATCGTTGAACAACGATTTGAACAAATTATTTCTGGCAGAGGCCTTCATCTTGGCCATCCTCTGCATCCTCTTCAATGAGCGCATCAATACAGACCAGGCTGGGGCTCTACCTTTAAAGAAATTGCATCCAGGATTTTGCTATTAAACCATGCAGTAGGTTCGATGCATTGGGAGTCTGCGTGCGCAGACCTTTGTGTTCCTGGAGCACTACGCCGGGAAGGGGCAAATGACTAGCAGTATTCGAGAGATGCATGGTCAACCTGCTGGCATGTTGGACTTGGAACACCATCGTTCAATGGATATAACAACGCCATCTGGCTATGCGAGCTGGGCTTAGATTCGTCACCCTTGTACGCTGTCCTCTATAAACCATTTTTGAAAGCCTGCGCTAGCTGCTAAGGTTACACCTGGTTTCTGTACTCAAGGGAGCCCAGGAAGGCTTCACTTTGTGGCAGGGAATGCAATGTAGCTCTTGGGTGGCTATCTGCAGAGCTACGACAATGAGATCATTTCTCCATCCTTTAGGACGGAGTGATCTGGAATGCGTGGCCCTGGGGAATTCGATGCTATCAAGGCCTGCATGATGGGACTGCGTATTCCAGGAGTCTATACATATGCTAGGTGTGGGTCCTGCGCATGTACAACCCTTTGAATTTTGAGGTGCCCTATTACTGCGACCCCCAAAAAAGTAGTGCGCAAATGTTATTACGACCCCCCAATAAGCAGAACGTGAAGGTCATGTGCTCTGCCCCAACAATGCTAGATGCTCTGTTCGGCCTTTCTGTCGTTGAGCAAGGATTCCACAAGCCACTAATTTTGTTTCTACATTATTCAGCCCTTGACTAGCTGCCCGAGTAGTCACTGAGCAGTCCCATCCCGTATCCGAAGCTACCTGTGCAGGACAATATTGGTATGCGTCCTCTGCGTGGGGCTCCAGGCCAGTTGGGTGCTGGAGCAACCGATAAGCAGCCTAGCCGCGAGACATCCAAGATTCCAATGGTTATGCCGTGTCCACAAGGTGGTCTGCTGCCAACAGGTTTTACATGCATTCATGTTCCTGGGGGTGTCCTTATAAAAGTTTGTATAATCCTGTGTTAGGGATTCAATGACCGGCCAGGTCTATGTTTGCAGAATGTGGATGATGCATTACAACCACCCGTGTCCGAAAAGATCGGTATTATGGAGTAGCAATCACCGGGTGGCCAGATTCGACAAGGGTGTGTTGCGAGCAGACTTCAAGAAGAAACAACAGGCTGCACACGGTCATGTCCAACCTGTGAAGAAAAGTATTGGTAAGGATGGAGTTGAGCGCTACTCTGGAACAGCTGCTTTGAAAGGAACGCAGAACGGCCCTCAATTGCTGCTAGTAACATGTACACACGACTGAAACCTTTAATGTGCGCTCTCCCTGTGCAATTGCAAAGGACATACACTGCAGAGTTCGGCTTCGAAATGGCAAGCCACTTGGAAAGCTTCAACAAGCACCCAGCGATGATCGATGCTTCCCTCCCAAATGAAACAACTACTTCACTTTTGATGAACATGGAAATGGGGGACATGTGGGCCGACGCGGGCCTCCCTGAATTGCTTAAATACTTATACGGGGCCAAAGGTCTCAAACTTCCTCAGCAATGGCAGCAGTGTTTCCCAGCAAGCCTTTTTGCGCCCCCTGCGTAGACAAGAAACAACTAGCACCAAGAATACCTCAGCTAATAGGCCGCTGATGACTTTGATTACGTGGGTAGGGTTGCGTGCAACCTGTGTACAGATCCCAGAATGCAGGTTCGGAAGTTGACTGCAAATTTAATTGCGCCAATTCGTTCTCGTGTATAGGGTTTCGCAACAATCCTTCCCGGGAGATCAGGATTCCCTGCCTCGACGCACGAGAGGCAAGTTTGCCATAAACAGTGCATGGTGATTGCCTCCAGTCATGCGTAGGGCTACAGGGTTCATAGGGTGTATAGGGTTTCGGGGCGATAGGGTTTGCAGGGTGTATATAGGGTTTCTATTGGGTTTGGTCTTTTGGCTGCATAAAGGGTTTAGGACATATATGGTTTATAATGGATTTCCCCTGATAGGTGTGCAGGATTCTCCTTCTAGTATTACTTGTGAAAATGTTTTTAGTACAGTACATGTGTCTGCAGAACACAAAACAATCTTCTTCTTCAACGTGCATGGCTAAAATGGTTCTAGGCAAGCCGGCCACAGGGTGGATAATGTAATGTCGAAAGCTGGGAACAGCCCATGGTTGGTTCTGGCTTATGTGCTCCTACCATTATGAAAATTGACCAAGCGAGATCTCCAGGATTGCCTTTCCACACTTTAATTGCTGTTGCGTGGGCCCCATCAAAAGAATGTAAAAGACGAGCTCAGCCAAGTGTTCATGGCACTTGATCATGTAATCCATATATGGGCTGCACATCCAGCAGGATTTCCATTCTCTGCGATCCGTATGTGCGACACCTAGAGGAACCATGCATCTGTACAAAACCTTGCGTGTGCATCCAAGCCTCTAAGCTCCCCAAGCTGTGTATGCATGCGCAATCATGCGCATCCATATACTTATAAACGTTTTTTTGTATTGATTCGGTATTTCTATATTTGGGATTTCGGGGCTTCAGGCCTAAAAAGTTTATTTGTGAATGTTTTCGGTTCTGATTTCGGGCTTCGGGCTTTGGCTTGTACTTGTTTCGAAAGGTTTCCGTTCAGATTTCGGGCTTCAGGCTCGGGCTTTTAACCTGCTTCGAAAGATTTTGGTTCAGATTTCGGGCTTCAGGCTCGGGCTTCTAGCCGTTTCGAACGTTTTTCGTTCAGATTTCGCATTTCGTGTTTGCTTTTTTACTTCGGGCCTTGTTTTGCTGAATCCTGAAAAACATGATTTTCGAAACAACCATATTTTCCCGTGCAACAACCATATTTTCCCGTGCAACGACCACTTTTCAAAAATCCGACTTTTCGCGCCGATATATCCTAATTCTACTTGCTCTTTTTCGTTTTCAGGCCCGAGGTTCCCAGACCCAGCTTGTTCGAGAGCTATAGCTTGCAGCCTCCCACCATGGCACTCTCCAAAGATGTTCATTCTGCCACGACTTTGATGTCTGGATTATCTATGCTGATGAAGCAAGCTTCCTTCGGCAGCGTGAGTGAGTTGCGAGAGTTGTCGCAGGATCCTGGGTTTGGATGACGTGTGCATCTTTAGTTCAGCATTCTGGCGAAATATGTTCCTATATGGTTATGAACAAAATCTGCTTTCGATCAGGAGCTGCAGAAAGCACTTGTGATAGCGCAAGCAGAGATGAAGACCGAGCCTGCCAGCGACACCCAGCTGCACAGCGCGGGCAGACAAGAGCCTTGGCTTCCACATCTCAACCCATTCAACCATGCCTTGCAGTAGCGTTGCAACATGGTCGCTAGTTTTATTGGGCCCTGCGCTAAATCAGGTTAAGCTGGAGCCTGGTACAACCAGGCCTGTGCCCACGACCCCTTCATCCTCTACAACCCCTACATCGGAGCAAGACAGTGAGCCTACGCTGAATTCAATGTGCGCACGATTGCACACGTAATTGTCCGAGCATTGACGACATTTTTGAAGTGACATTGGCTCATTATAAGTTTGCCTCCGGAAGGCAATTGCGATGCTCAAGAACATTGTGTTGCAGCAGCAAGCTACGATTCAGGCCCTCCAGGCTCAGTCGACGCGATCCAGCTCCCCTGTGTCCCAGGTAGCTTCTTGCTTGTGCGGTTGCGTGCTGTCGATCTATACATAATGCTGTGTGCGCAATGATGCACGGGCAGGCGTCTACGCCTGCACCAGTGACTGCAGCAAACCTTGCGGCCATTGAAGCCTTGCCCAGCACGAGTCTGCCCAGGCCAAGCGCCAGCCTGGGAAGCGTTGCCGAGACCCAAGTTGACAAGCCGGCCCCGAAGAAGCGAGCTCGCTCGCCCTCCCAGGAAAGTGACCCAGGTGACCGTGTTCCCCGTGTTCTTCACGGCAGCAATCTGAACCGCGCTGAGAAAAACAAACTCAGGCGAATCGTTTGCCCCAAAGAAGGCACAGGACGACTTGAAGTCCCCGAGAACATTTTCGAGATGTGGGAGGACGCAGCCAAGGGTAGGAAGACCTTGTTTAACATGTGGGCGAAGAGCGGCGGTGTGAAGGACATCTGCTTCAAAAAAACAAGCCTAAGCGCGTCTAGTGCTACAGTGCATGATAGCAATTCTTTCCATTTCATTCCCCACTAGATCGCTACAAGCACGAGGTGTATCTCCACCTTTCCATAATCAAGGATGTAACTTAAGCAATTATAGAATTCCATTCACCCTAGTGTTTTTCGGAGCCACATTCACCCCTACAGGCAGTCTTCATGGAGTCAATCACCATTATGACTTCGAAGACTCGCTCCAAGAAGCTGACTGTCAGGGGCGGGTTCTATTCCAAGGAGGACATGAAGACAGAGCTGGGATACTCGCAGCACCTAGCCCGCAGCAGCACTCTTGATGTGTAGATTTAAATCAACGCCTATCCTCCCTATCAATCCTATATATACCTTTACCTTACAAACCCCATCAACCCTGTGAACCCTGTAAACCTTATATACATATTCCTATATATACTCATATTTAAACCCTATATGTGTGAACCCCATGCACCCTAAATCCTATATGGTCCTATAATTAACATTCTGTGGACTATCTCCCAGCAACGGTTGTCGCAAGCCTTCTATGGACACCATGCACTTCTTGATTTCCGAGCACCCCTACACCCGACACCTTACACTTTGAATTCTCGAAGCCCCAATACCTGCAGAAATCTTATGTTTGGTTTTAAGTTATATAAAGTCTTCATCACAGCCCTCTATGAACCCCTTAATCGATTCTTCCCCAAGTTGCGTCTACTTTCGCCCAGGACACGAATCGAGAAGATTGTGAAATGGGCCGAATCCAAGAACCTCGTGCGGCCGCTTGAACAATGACAATTATCTAAGTTAACTTGGGGCATGGGATCTTCAATTGTCTTTGCTGGAAGATTAGTTCACTGCATTCATCTTTATGGAGGCTTTAGCAATTTTAGCATGGTAGCGGGCAAGGTCTAGCTAGAAGCAGTAGTTGTTTTTTGGTGTAGGACCGATAGCTAAGTGGATGAAATTCACGTTCTTAAGGTCAGTTCATTGAAGACAATCTGGGAAATCTCTATTTAGGAAAAGTAACATACTACTGCAGTGGCTAATTTTGATTTTTCGTACGGGCTCTTTCGCGCTGTAACCTGTGAAGTACCCCGTGGCAAAAAGTCATCTCACTTGTCTACTCTGCAATTGTTTTGTCCACTGTCAATTGCCCGTAAACCCGACCCGCCTCAGAATATAGAATATCCACAAGTGAGAAGCAATTCAATGCATGCTTTCAGACAATTCAGAAGAACAATGAGTTCAATTTCGAGGACCTCCACGTACAACTCGTATTGTTATCTTACATTCCCAAATTGCCCAATACCTCCCGGAAACAAAGACACCCTTGCCCCCCTTCAATTCCCAACTTCGCCCTATTGAGCTGAGTACCTGCGAGTACGACGAGGAGACCCTCGAGTACTGGGTCAACATTCGTACCGAGGGGGTCCTTACAAAAGAGGAGCTAGAGAGTCTGACGCGGACCCAGACCTACGATGGTGAGGGAGGCGATGAGATTACTCACCGCCCCTTGGTCCATGTCGACGGCTTTGATTTGGAAAAGGACGATGATATCACTGGCGTCACCAACATGGCCCTTGAGGGGGACAACCACAAGAGTGCCTCTTGGATAACATGCCCAGCTGGCAACGCACCACGTTCAAAGCATACTCAAAATTTGCAACCCATAGAAAACTAAATCCTTCCCTGATCTGAGGTTGCCTTGCGGCTCAAGGAGCATCTTGGCCATGTTCTGAAGGCCAAGAACGGGCTTACCAGCTTCCTTGACAAGATGCGTGCGGCTGCTTCCGGGGATGCAAGCTGCAACCAGAGTCTTGACACAGCTAGGTGTTTTCTGTGGATGAGTGACCTGCCCAGCCCAACAGAATCCAATAGACTATGCATCCCTTTGCCACAGCTGAGGCAGATTGGCAAACTTGAAGCTATGCAGAAAGATTTCGAGTCTTTGTATGAGGAGCTTGTGGATGTCCAGGCTGAGGGCCAGGTCAGCGGGTTTACTGAGAAGCCGCTCGATCTAGAACATAATCTTTTTTTCAATGTGCAGCAGTGGAAACCTTTTGTCAAATCAAGTGTCATTATTAATCTCAGGTTGGAGAACGAATGCCAGTCGAATTTCAAGAAAGCGCAGAAGCTGACACTTATCTTTTAACTGTGCGGTTCATGCCGCTCAGCCTGTGGTTCCAAACTACATAGTTTCGCCAAAATCGTGCTCAGGATGGCAAGAGCTACAGCGCTGGAGGCCTCGAACAAGTTCTTTGGCTGCTTCTACTTCAAATACGGTTGATATAGGGTATATAGGGTCTATATACAGCTTGTGTATAGGGATTTTATAGGGCTTATATAGGGTTGATATAGGGCTTGGAAGCTTCAGAGGGTTTCTACGGTTTATATGGGCCTTATAGAGCTATATAGGGGGTATATGTGGTTTATATAGGGTTTATATTGGGTTCATAGGGTTCATAGGGTGCATTTGGTTTAGAAAAGGGCTACATGCAAGGTTTATAAGGCTTGTAGAGGGTATGTAATTGAGTTCACAGGGATTATAGGGTTGCTCCTAGAATTTCCTTTGCATACTGCACCCCAAACCCCCTATAACCCAAGCTGGGCCTAATCCCTGAATAGACTCCTTGGAGGCATGTAACCTTGAATTGTATTCAAACCCTGCCAACCCGATCCCCACTAAAAAGCTAGTGATTTCACAACTTCTGATTTGATCTGAGGCAGGTTGTGGCCAAGGCGCGCAAGGCGGCAAAGAAAGCTGCGGCCGAAGCCTGATGGCCAGCTGTATGAGCATGTCAGTTTGCCCCGGAATTATTTAAATCTAGCTGCCCACTCAATTTTGATGGGTTTGGAGGATGTTTCCAGGTCAGGCGAACCGCTTATGCAATGATTGCTGCGAGCAAGTTTCACGATGCATCAGGGTAGCTAAACAATTATAAGGCTGTAAACATCACCAGTACCATGAGCTTTAAATCCCACGTAGACAGATTGGCGGTGAGGTGCACAGCTCGTGTCACCGGGGTAGAAACCTGCTACGCAGCAGCCATGGGCTGTCATGTTAAAGTCGGTCCGGTTATGCAAGAAGCGGATTTCCTGTTTCACTTTGCTATAGGAACCCGTGGCATACCCACGGCATTTCTGAATCATGGCCTTAAGCCGGGCCTCAAGTACTGTCTAGCATCTACACATGCCTCACCCTCAGCTTGGGGCCCCTTTGGGAAATCAATGTGAAAGTATCATGGCCCTGGCGCATGGCTATAGATTTTAGATACCCTGTGAAGCGGGGCCAACTCAGTAGAAGCGCTTGAATGAGCGATCGCCAGCAAACCCAATTCCATGATGTGAGCCGTGCTGCTTTGGGGTGTTATTTCTCGTGAAATCTTGAGCGTTGATCGCACTGCAGTCCTGTGCGTGATGCCTACTTGAGCTGCAAACATGTTGTTGCAAACTCCCATGGGGGTGTAAAGGCTTCCAAGGTTCATCCAGAATTTATGTAGGGTTTATGTAGGATATCTAGGGTATATATAGGGTTTAGAGGGTTCAGAGGGCTTGTGTATATAGGGTTTATATAGGGCTCATATACAGAGGTAATAGGGTACATATGGGTTTATATAAGGTTGAAAGGGATGATATAGAGTTCATATAAAATGTAGGGTCTTTCGAGTCATGGTGTCCACGGATTTGTTTTTGCGGTAAAAGAGAACCATCCCTCATCCAGAACAGCCCAAGCCACACTTGAAACCTTTGATCCGTCCTAGAATTCCTATAGTCAGCTTGCTCATTTCGCCAGGTGCTATGTCTTCAGTTCCGTTAAGTGCGACAGTCCAGCTCATTGCCAAGAAGTATGGGCAAGGTGCTGGAGCCTCAGCAGAAAATGTCGGCCGCGAAGAAGGCGCAGCCTTTGGCAGGTCTTTCTGTTAGTCGTTTGAACACCACGTTTTGAATGCAGAGTCGCAACTTGTGTGTGTGTGGGGCTTCAGCTGTTTCACGGCACGAGAATTTCTGTAATGTGGGGTCTCCATAGGCCTGTCCGTGCCTACTATGCGTCTCAACGTGTTCCCATGGAGTGATTCTGAAGATGACACGGGGCCTCTAAAGCCTGATGTTCGGATCACGCCGCCTGTTCAATCTGCTAATTCTTTAGACACTGCGATTGGGCAGCTGGACAAACCTGACTTCGACTACAGATGCATCTCCGAGCTGCATGTTGCTTCAAAGATTCTCTGGCATTGTGTCAGGGTTGTGAATGAAATTATACGAGAAAATGGTGGCCAAAGGCTTTGTGTCTTCAAGATAGGTCTCACAGCAAACCCTGACGCGCGCCGGGAAAGCTACAACGCCCAGAACTTCAAGCAGTTTGTCATCATTCACAAAGTCCATCGAGCAGAGCTGTTGGGCATGCTAGAAATGTTGGAGGCTGCGCTTATCGCGGAGTTTTATGACAATGGGCGATGCTGCCGAAACAAACAGCTAGGTGGTGAGAGTATGCGCGACAAAACCTTCAGCGCTCGCTTCCCGCCTCCATATTTTGCTTATTGTGCTGCCACGAATGCTTCGCAAAAAGAACCAATTCTAGGCTGATAGGGTCTTTCAAGTATTGTCTGCGTGTGAATACACATGGCAGCCGTGCAAGTAGAAACACGACTGACTCATTTCAGCCCATAGCGGCGGCTACATGTTCAAAAGATCGATTTGCCCTGCTTAACTTCCCATTATGTCAGCCTACTTGCTTGCATGGGTAACTTGAGTATACTGTTTACTTCGGTCAACCATTGAATCCCCCACGCCAAGGTCGCTGCAAAAGACCTCGTTCTGGATGCCCGGGCCGCCAGCCGCAAGGATCCTTGCGAGGTGCTGGCTGAAATTGCAAAGATAAAGCTGTCAAGTGCTGATGTGCCCCTGTTCAGAATTTTGCGGGACAATGGTTTTACAATGGGGATTGACTTCTCCTATGCTTGTCTGAGCAGTGTCAACCACTACCCCTACATTCATCCGAAACAGCTGCTTGAAATTTTGAGTGAGAACCACGTCCACAAAGTGTTGGGGGTGCCTACGCATTTGGCAGAAGCCTCTATGAGCACCTTTTGGAACAAGTTCCAGCGACTTTATCCTCAGCACGAAATCTTCACGGAATACTTTGACCTAAGCAGAGTCATACCTTATTATCTTCACGGTGACGGTGGAAGAGGGTTCAAAAAAGAAGCTATTGAGATCGTCTCCATGCTTCCCGTTTTGGGGGCTGGCTCTACGCAGAGGCCGGTGAGTTTGGGTAGCAAACGACAACTTGAGGATGTGGAGCTTCAGGGGATTAATCTCAAAGGCAACAGTGGGGCCACAAGGTTCCTATTTACAGTGCTCAGCAGCCTTCTGAGCAAGAAAAATCCAACTGTCTTCGATGAACTTATGGAACTATGGGGCAAGCACTTGCGGTCTTTGCTGGCTGATGGGTTCCAAGCCAAAGGCTCTACGTGGCGCGTTCTGATTCTGGGATTTACGGGGGACTCCCCGTTTGTCAAAAAAGTGGCAAAGCTGCAGCGCTCATTTAACAATGTTCGCAAAACTGCTTCTTCCAGGAATCCACAGAAAGGATGTTGTTGGCTATGCCATGCCGGCTATGAGAATGGTGATGAGCAATACCCTTTTGAGGATTTGGGACTTTGTGCGCCACTTTGGATTCAAACTGCGGGCCTCAACAATCCCCTTCCCTGGTCACAGGGTGGCCCGTTGATCAAATACATGTTGTTGGATGCTGCTGACACACCAGCAGCTTTTTTCCGTCCAGATTTCTTCCATGTCTGGCATGCTGGTGTGGGCAAAGACTTTACGGCCAGTGCTCTCATCTACGCCATGAAGAAGCTCTATGGACTGGGTGGTGTAAAGCGAGATCTGAAGGCTTTAAACGAAGCCTTGAAGGTTTTTCTACGTGCCCAGAAAACTAGGCTGCACTGTGGATTCCTGACTGAGGATTTGCTGGGATACACTGGTACCAGGGAATACCCCGAGGGAAAATGGTCCAAGAACATGGACACTGCCGTCTTGATGAAATTCGTGGTTCACTTGTGCGAAAGCTTCGCGCCCCAAGTTCAGGACGACTATATACTGGAGAAGATTTTGGAAACAGCCACTGCCATCGGTAACGTGATCAGGGCCTTTTTCGACAATGGCTACTTCATGCCTGATGAGGTTTGTCGGGATGTCATCGGCAATGGCCACGAGTTTTTGTTTGGGTACGCGAAATTGACACGCATGTGCCTGGACAACAACCTCTGCTTGTTCAAATTACGCCCAAAGATACATTACTTGAATCATATCTTCCTCCGCATCTATCAGGAATGGGAGAAAAATGGTATTGCAATCAACGCATGCGCTGAGGCCACCTTCATGTCGGAAGATTTTGTGGGCAAAACGGCGAAAATTAGCAGAAGAGTGAACCCTCGATCTGTTGCACTGAAGACACTCCAAAGGTATGTTCTCTGGATGCGATCTTGCCTTGACAAAGACCACCTACTTCAGCTTGATCTACATGACCCCGTGGGATGAATGACAAATTCAGCTACACATGCTCCTTCTCCGGAATATGGACTTAAAAGATTTTGCACTTAGAGACTTAAGTTGAATTTAAGAACTTTTTGAAGTTGCCGAACCATTCCGAATCACCTTCCCAAACAACCCAGGCTCCTTGGCAGCTCGCCAGATCTCGACAGCATCGCCGCGAAAAGCGAAAGCTAATTGGGTCCAAGGGACTTCTTTCTCTTTGGGATTTGGGGGCTGGCAAAGCTGCATGTCAATAACTTTCTTCAGGAATGCTTTCATGCTGTGGTGCAATCTCTCGCATCATGCTTTCAGGAGACCATTTTAGGGTGCATGAAGGGCAATTGTGCCAGGCCTCTTAAGCTTCAGCATGAATCCAGATCACGGCTGGGAAATGCAAACGCCCGTATTTTTGCCAAACACCCGTATCTCAAATGAAAAGCGGGTGCGACTGCTTTATTCCCGGGTGAATGGCTACCCAGGTAGTCTTTAAATCCTACACCCTTAACTTCAAATCCAAAAACCTAAATCCTAAGCCCTAAACCGTAAATCCTTAACCCTGAAGCCTAAACACTAAAACCTAAACCTATATAGCCCATTATAACAGTTTCCACTTTCTTTTCCATTCTCCCCCCTAAACCTCCGCCGAAGAGCTGGAGAGAAAGGAGGCTCGAGCATCCTCGGGCTTCAAGAGACCTCCCATGCAAAGGCTGGGTTGCTGTTAAGGAACTTGATTCAAGTAGGGACTGGGGTTTAGGGTTTAGGGGTTAGGGCTTAGGGTTAAGGAATTCCCCTATAATGGAGAATCAAATGGAAAAGAAAATGGAACATGAAATGGAAACTGGGGTAATATAGGGGGCAACCCAGAAGGGAGGCCAGGCTCTGCAGATCAATCCCAACTACCGGTTTGGGTTTAAAGGGTCCTGTAAGGGCTTTATAGTGATATATGGGATTTATAGGGGTTATATGGGGATTTATAGGGTTTATACATGTCATATAGGGTTCAGGGCTTAGAGTTTGGAATTTGGGGTGCAGGGTTTATGCAAGCACCCAAAGAATGGGGCTCCAGGTCCCAAACAGCATAGTCTGAATAGTTCCTGGTGACCGCAACCCCAGTACTAAGAACTGCACTCGGTCGTAAGCGTCCGCTTCATCTAGGGTGCTTGCTAGGGTGTACGTGTAGATCCTGGGCTCTCGTACTGGTTCGTAGCAGGGAATATAATCCTCATATCATCTCTATATTCCCGTCTGAGAACCAGTAAGCACTTGCTTCAATTGCTTCAGGAGGACTAAGTGACTCGAGTTGACCGGAGGCTACAAACAATAAGCTGCAAATGGGCCATGGGGCCATAGGGGAACGATCGCTCCAGGGAGCCTTACCAACAAGAAAAGATGGTTGCAAACTTGGGAATCTAGAGGTTTGGGGCAATGATGCTCTTGGACGTGAAGCCTTGGGCAAGGTGCACTCTCAACCTTTTCAGGCTCATGCAAGGACGCAAGGACGGACCCTGCCTCAGGATATCATGCGGACAACTTACAAAGAATGTTGCAGACTCTGGGAGGGGCTCAGGTTCAACAGCAAGCAGTGGCTGGGTGAGACTTTACTCCTTGCTGTTGCCGCAAGCCGCGGGTCTCAAGAAATGGGCGAAGAAGATGACGGCACCAATTCTCACAGGCAAACCCTAAACCTGAAGAGCTAAGCATGTAACCTTCCGGAGATTTGAAACCTCCTTACACGCTTGCTTTGCGACTTAGCTGTCCGGTTACTTCAAACATCTGTTCGTGATTTTTGGACAATGCCATCCGCGATGCCTCCTTTAGGATAACCTACCCAGAAAAAGGACGACAACATGTGGATCTGGCGGCACTTCGGCAACAACACAGGACCCGCTGCTGCCGTTTACCGCCACCATCCCAGGCCAAGTAACAAACCTTTTCGGCTACAAGATAGCCCCAGTGCTTATACCTCCTAGAAGCTGCATAACCCCTTTATCCCCAATAGTGTACTTACTAAGTCCCCCTGACCCCTCCAAGTAAGCTTCAAAATACGCACACATCCCTGCAAAACCTTGACGCCACACAACGCGGCTTAGGGTTTAGGGTATAGGGGCCTAGACGGAGACTATCCAGATAATGGAAAACCAAATGGTCAAGAAGAATGGAACATAAGATGGAGACGGTGTTTATGCAAGATTGATGGGAATTAGGTTCTGTAATGGCCGAAATAAATGCCAATATCAGTTTGAGGTTTATATGATGTTACAAGAAGTGTGGTATTAATTCCCATGTTTCTTTTTCATTCCTTGACGCCAGCGCCCTCATCCCTGAGAACCCTAAACCCTTAAACCGCCTCAACCCTCACATCCTGATTGTCCCTCTGAGGCGTCAGCAATGAGCGGGTCCCAGGTTCTGATTCAAAATTTGGGGACGCTGAAATGTGCTCCAAAAATGGGGGCGTCGGCATCCTCTTTAACCCTGCAGCAAGGACCCACGGGCTAAGACATCTTCATCTCCTCCAAAGGAGGGGTCAGAAAAGGCCCCCAGACAGCAAACTTCCCGCATACCAGCCTGGCACCTTAAACTCCCCAAAGCGACAACCCAAGCTGTCGCGAGCCTTCTGTAGCAGCGGAAAAGCTGACCGTCTTGGAAGGGGAGTCCAACAGCTTTTTGGCATAGCCTTGGGAATTGGACTGAAAAGCTCAGAGCCTTCAGCTAGGTTTTGCCATGTGCATGGCCATACAGCATCGCATTCAGGCTTTGAATCCCCGGGTCAGACTGCAGAACCATACATTTCAAAAGAACAGAGAATCAGGGCATCAGCGTGTGGGGTTTAGGGATCGTTTTAGGGATTATGAGATAAATTACAGCAAATTTCGACCCCAAATCCTGCAGGTGCGTACCGCAATCATACTCAAGTAACGACCGAAGTATCTAGAATCCCCAGTCAGGGTTTGATGCGTAGGCAGTAGGGTTTTAAGGTCTACGGATTGGGGGGTTGTCTGCGGAGGTCGCGACTTCGGATGTAGGTTAGACATCTAGCTCCTGAAAGGCTTCTGAGAGGGGTTGACTAGGCATCAAACAGGAAGTAGTACCGCGTAGCCTGCTTGACCTCTGCCTTTCAAGGGTCAGCAGCTGAAGTTTCAGAGCTTCAGTGTTGCAGCAGGCTTAACTTAAAGTCGCAAGAAGCTCCAACCAAGCAGAAGATTAGCTCATTCCTCTGTCGCACATCACGACGCACTTCCATGCAGTCGTGCATTCTGCTGCTTTGAGACACCACGGCTGACGTGATCTTCATAGACGCCAGGCAGCGGCCCACCGCCACTTGTCATCTCGATAAATGGTCACTTGGTGGTTACTACACTCAGCAAACACCATTCAAGACCTGCATTTTTATGTCTATGTGTATGTGAAAATGAAAAAAACATATATGTATGTATAGATAGATGTGTGTAGATGTTATATGTATATATGTACATGTACATATTTGTATCTGCGTTTCTGAGAGAGAATACACATATGCGCCATACCTCCTGTGGGAGCAAGTCGCCAGCACAGCCTGCCGTCTTTGCCACGATCAGCCGCGCTTTTTCTGCAAACGCCTGAAACGTGAAAAGCTACTCAGTGTAGCAGCGCAGGGTTCATTGCAGGGTTGAGGATGTTTCTGGGTTGCATGTACAAGGCTCCCTCCCGGCTTTGCAGTTGATGAGCTACGAAGCGGTTTAAGTCATGTACATTGGATTTGATGGCTTTCAAAAGGGCTCTTCCTGGGCGTAAGTCGATGCTTTCCAGGTCTACGAATCAGATCCTTCTGGCGCTGGCTGTGCAAGCTCTCGGCGCTGCCTACCAGAAGTTGAGAACATGCGTAAAGATGACTACATGAGAGCTGCAGTCTCTGAGCACGCAGTCTAGGCGATGCGATTCGGGAACCAAGACATTTCCTACTCAAGGTTGCTGCTCATTTTGATTTGTTGCAGTCGTTTTTAGGGCCAAAGATCCGAGCACTTTTTGCACTGTAGGTCGACGTTCAAAGCATCCATGGCATGACAATGAAAAAACCTTACTCATAGTGCATACGCCTGGCCCACTTTTAGTTGCTCGGTGGTGGCTGGCATATGCGAAAGATGGACTGCTCCTAGACAGAATGTCCAGCCCCCAATCTTAGCCCTAATCCCAAGCGCTTAAACAACACCCTAAGCCCCAACCTCCACACGCTGAATGCTGCACCTTCAGGTCCCCACAAGCCCGCTCGCCTCAGCTGGCCCTGTCGTCTTGGACTCTGGCAGGAAACTATCCAAGATGGCCTCCGGCAGCAACTACTCAGGGCTGGAGACTCATGGCTCCAAATATGGGACGCATGCATGAAAGATCCCCATGCCATACCACGGGGTGCATCATTTGCAGTTTGAAGAGGGGCTGAGGGCCCAGAATCTGTCCACTTCATTGTTTCTCCTGGATGAGGGGTCCTTGGGCTTTGAGGAAATCAGCTGGGACCTCGATTTCACGAATCCACGAAGAGCCATGCTTGCACCCCAAGATTGCAGCAGGAAGCAATAAAGATGTTTTGCAAAACAGCAACACGAAGGATGTGTAGGTTGTGCCGAGCTTCTATGCACGGTTCTGATCGTGAAAAACAACGATGGCAGCAAGCCGCCCAAATTAGGCTGCTGGTAACTCTGTGTGACAAGGATCCCTTTGCTCTTCAGGGGTTCACCTTCTTGCGGGGTTGCAGGATCTTTGCCGATAATGATACCGAGCCACTCTGGTGGCCCTTTCATACCACCTTGCAAACGCAAGCTTTCGGTCCTGTTGGTGCCATGAATCATCCAGAGTTACTCCATTCAAAAAAGGAACGCTACCGCTAAGGTCGCAGCAAACCACGGTTCCCTTGTATACCCCCCACAAGAATGAGGGTCCCACGCCCCAAAGCAAATTGTATTTTTTCAACCTCTCCATGCAAGC
Organism: Symbiodinium pilosum; assembly: GCA_905231905.1. Classification (NCBI taxonomy): domain Eukaryota; class Dinophyceae; order Suessiales; family Symbiodiniaceae; genus Symbiodinium; species Symbiodinium pilosum. The sequence continues at coordinate 52,506 of CAJNIZ010019757.1, read as the reverse complement.
AACCTGGATATCGGCCGGCTGCGCAGCTTTGATGTCCTGGCGAAATGCTCAGTGGGAGGTAGAAGTCTCCCTGAAGACAGGACGCAGGGATGTGAGCATCTGTATTATATTGGGGTTACATTGGGGATAATGGAAAATAAAATGGAAACTACTATAATGGTTTATAGTAATATGGGGGGTTTCTGAGGACAATTCAACAGCTCAAGTGCTGGGAGCCTATTGAGCGATGTTGCTGCGGAAGCCTGCTGGTTCAGAAGAAACAGATGATTGGCATCGGCTTGGCGAGCTTCATGATAGCCAAGACACAGGAGATTCGCGTCTCAACACCAAGCCTATGATGGGGTCCGCAGGGCGGGCTGTAGCTTCAGAGCTTGGCATCATACACTGTGCCAGAATAACGAGAACAGAAATTGAGCATTTGGAACACGCAATCACAGCGGTATATGCCTAGAAAACCTACAGCAAAGCTTGTGATTGCTGAGAGCCTTCAACCATAGACCTTCAAGTTCCACGCCTGAAGCCCTTTACCTACCTCTACACTACTCCCTAAACCTTTGATGTCCAGCCCTGAAACTTCCGAAGCCCAAGCCCACAGCCCCAGCCCAACTTTGAGACTAGCCAATGATGAGGACAGCTGGGTTACTACACGGCCTATGGAGAAACATGACTCTAAACCCTCAACCCCAAAGCCCTGAACGGGGAAACCCCTAACACCCTAAATCCTAAAACCCAAGACCCCTCGGCTAGGTTACTCAACCCCCTCCGAGCTCCAGCCAGGGTCCTTTCCGAGCTGAGCCAACTTATGGCAGCGTTGGCCGAAGTTGAGCTCCTCTGGGATATGAGGTTTACGGATTATATAGATCAGGGTTTAGGGTACTGTTGGCAACCCCAAAAGGTCAAAGTACCCAAGTATTAGGGCCTCAGCTACCCAAAAAAACATTCGGACAAGGCACCCAATAATGTTTTGAGTACTTGGACTGCTAGGGCTAGGAAGTGTGCCAGGATCCAAACGAGCGCAAAGTGGGTACCATCTTTCGACTGCAGGGACCAAAGAATGAGAATAAGATATGGGTTGTTTTCAAAATTATGGGCCCATTTTGTTTCTAGGTTATATTACGGCACCTAATGTGTTTGGAGTACCAAAGCGGGACCCTAATTTTGGGAACTACCCATATAGGGATTCTATAGGGGTTTTGCACGGACAGATACAGGGTTAGCCCCCCTACACAAACATGGAAGCTAATATGGCCAGCAAACATTTTGAAGGACGCTGGTCCTTCCAGTGCCCTTTTGGGCTTCCATTTACTTAAGTTCGAGAGTACGCTAGAGAAGCCAATGCAAGAGTGTGTTCGGGTCATGGGAGCTTTGCCGGGTCTTTACCAAACTGCAGGGCCCTCTTCATGGGAGGAGGGGGAGCTTCAGGGGCGGCCCAAAGATACAAACATCTTGAACCAACCAACCTAGGTTTAGGGTTTAGGGTTTAGGGTTCGACTACGACCATGCAGGTCCTCAAATACCAAGAAAATTCAATCCTCAATCTGAATGGGCAAATCTACAACTCTGATTTACTGTCCCCTGACCTCACACGGACCCTGGTCTCACTGCGTAGCGCTATTCCACAGAATAGACCCTAAGCCCTTCTACGTTTGGGGGCTATGAAACTAAACCCTGAAGCCTACATTACATAAAACATCATAAAACTTGAACCCTGCCCTCAAGATCTCTAGTATTACCCAAGTTCCAGATACCTACTTCTTTTGTACTTGGACTCTTGCGGCTTGCCTTTCAGCCCCTCCCCGTGGTCCTCTAAAGCTGCGTCAAAGCGCGCCTTGAACGCCTCCAGATAGAGTCCCCCTTAAGTAGATAGAATATGGCTTTGGGTATGTTTTAATAAGATCCCCATATACCCCATATTCTATCTACTTAAGGGGGGCTACATGTTTACTTGATGGTTCGTGGGACGCACTACTTCTAGCTGGGCTCACAACCCTACTATTGAATGATTACCCCTGTTCTAAGTAGGTAACAATTAAGTAGTTGCTGAATTCGATGCACCTTCATGCGGGGCCTGTGAGTTTTGGGCATGTAGAAGTCCATCGGTTGAGGTTGAGCGGTCTTAGGGCTGAGGATTTTAGAGCTTGGGGGCTTTCAGGGTTGGAGGACCCGTTTTGAGCACGGGCTTGGATAAGATGCTGACAACCACGACGCACAGCTTGGGCTTCGGCTGGCTTACACTGCATATCATGAGGAACATAACTACAGCTATTGAGAACTGCTACCTCTACTGGCAAGTCGGGACCCTAAACCCAAAACGCCAAATCCATCCATGTTTGCTTTTTGAGGGTTTGAGATGCTCTCATAATCACAGATGGTTGCACTCGTTCCAAGAAGGAGATTCGTACATTTTGAGGCCCTCAAAAAACACAGATTCCTGAGATACCTCTTTTGGGGACTTGCGATGTCAGAATGGCTCTACGGGCCAGGTCTCAGGGTGTTGAGAATGCAGGGTCAGGGGGTAGAAGGCTCGTTCAAAATGGATAATCAAACGATACTGTAGACCTGCTATAGGGAGGCATAAGAAGCCTACTGCCTCTAATAGAGCCCAAGTAGGCAGGGGCCCCTTTTTCTCTCTCCCTTTTCTATCTCCGGTTTCCACTTCGTGTGAACTCATGGTGAGTCGGTGCATGAATAATGCTGATGGGGAAGCGAGGTGACACCTGCTTTGCAATGTCTCGGGCTTAGGGAGCTTAGGGGTTTACAGGTCAGGGTGGTGTAGGTGATCTACCTGTCTGAGGGACTCTGTTGGCATCGCCAGTACCACTCTGTTGACAGTAACGTCGAAACCACCAATGGCTACATGTATTGCGTGCAGAATAAGACAGTTGTTCTAGCGGATCTGGCGCTGCCACCGCCAAGGACGGCGGTCGTCCACATACCCCCGAAGTGAGGAGTAGAGCAATGATAGGGCCAAGGAGCTGTAGAGAAAGGAGCCTTGAGCTTTCCTAGCAGCTTGCACTGCTGCGGGGACTGTGGAGTTTACACCTTTAATCAACAAAGCCACCGGCATGCCTAGCTTGCCTAGGCACTAGACCCTTTCTCTGCCCCTACACTGCTGTTTCCTACGAAGCGTCGGACGTGTGTTCATATATTCCTGGCATGTGGATGATCCGGTGAAGACCCGTCTTTGCCCAAAGGGAAAAGCCTAGCACTCGGTGCCCGATGCTGTCCAACGAGCCTCCATGCCTGCGTAGTCCCTTCATTGAAGGGGATCCCAAGCCCAACAACAATATTGGGGTTATATTGGGGTTATATAGGGATTATATTAGGGTTATATGGGGATTATATTGGGGTGATATAGGGGTTATATTGGGATAATGGAAAAGAAAATGGAAACCACACACAGTACATTTCCGCAACCTATATGCCTCGCCGCAAGCCCTGCACTTTGATCCTGAATCCCGGCACTAAATTAAACCTTAAATCCCAAACTCTAAACCCCAATCCTAAAGTCCTAAACCCTAAGTGCCCGGCCCCACAGACACAAAAGCTAAACCTTAAGTCCTGTAGTTAGCCAACCCCAAACTCTCAACCCGAGGCCCAGGCCTCGGCCATGATGAGTGAATTTAGGCTGTAAAAGGCACGCAACCTCTGCAACCTAGCGTGAACCTTGAACCAAATGACTCACACATGCGGTGGGCTTTGGCACGCACGTCACACTGCAGGCATGGCAAGAGTTCCAGGGTCCCAGTCAATATCTGCAGTGGGTTCAGGGCTTTCTCTAGGGTTAGGTTTACGGTGTTTTGATGGTTGACGCGCCAAAGTACTGCTCATGGCACAGTGGTTGAACGGCAGTTCGTACCGATGCCGGCATTCTTCGCTTAGGCATCTCCACCATCATCTTGCCTCAGGTGCCTTCTCTCAGTGCTTGCGAAAGTCGCATCAGCGCGAAAAAGAATTCGCCAGGCACGTGTAGAGCTGAAACTAAACCATGGGAGCTTGTGATAAAGCAATCACCTCTCAGGGTGCGAGGCATCCGTAGTAAATAGGACTGTCACCTGAGGATTCTCAAGACCTAGCTGCCCTCGAGGAGACTAGGGTTTGTAGGGGGAAGACTGTTCCTGGCTTCCCCCCCAAGGACTTTTTTTTAAGAAACATCCACTTGGACTTGTTGATGTTTTTGGGCAGGCTTGCTTGTTGACTTTATCATGATATCCCTTGAAAGGTTTTCTGATTTGTATAGAGATTCTTTCATCCCTCCTCGCGAAGGCCTGAAAACATGACATACTGCAAGCAATCGTCGCCTTGTCATAAGCCACTCACACATAGTTAAGAGACTGAGATTTAGATCCATGCGGCGCATTCGCGTTCTAGTCCTAAGACTGAAGTAATGCATCTTCATAATCTGTAGGGAGCGCGGGATTCCATAAGATTGTCTACGCTTCACCTGACCTCAATCGTCATGGGAGTTTGACATGAGCTCCATCACGTCTTGGGCTGCTACTCACACTATATGCAGAAGAAAGACAAGAACCTCCAACCTAACAAGGCCGCAAGCTTCAGGGATTTCGGGCTAGAGGGTTCCAGACAACAGCTGTAGAGCTGTAGAGCTGTTAAAAAGCTGAGCACGAAAGTTCAGGGATAGAAAAAAGCCCGTGAAGACGCACGGAGACACGCTAGGTAAAGCAACATGCAAAGCCTCTCAACAGCTAGGTGCCTGAACAAAGCATGCATGGCCCCCCCCCCCCACCCTGTGCCGTCCTGATTACTGAGGTAGCTGCTTTTCTGACTTAATTCAAGACGCGGCCATGTGAGCATTAAACAAGGAGTATGAAGTATCATACTACAAAACCCCTGAGCACGATTTGGAAGTAAAGAGAAGGGAAGACCGCGCCAAAGCCTGGCTCAAACAAGAAAGGCCCGCAAGTTTCGAGGACCTCCTTTCTGATGCTCCGCACGGCGATCTGACCCATTACCCTCTTGAGACTGTGCCAGTGGCAGCATTGAACTTGGCGCGCCTCAGCTAGAGGGCCATTGACCATTGAGGCTACGAGTTGCTTTTCCTAGACCACGTGTGTAGAATATGAGGTTTCCTTCATCTCCTGAGGCAGAACCTGCGACAACCATGTGGTGCACCTAAGTTTGCACGCTCGCTGTGCCCGCAAGGGAAGGCCTTCACTGGCCTGCCTTCAACCACAAGAAAGACACTGTTGATGTGGAAAACACAGGCTACTATGGGGGGTGCGACTCGTAAGTTCATAAGTGACTTACAGGGCAGCATGCACTAAGCTACTTGCTTCGTCTCCATGATCCTCCAAGAAAAACCTCTGCTTTTTGTTTGTTCGTGTGGTTCCGCGTTCTTCCAATTAAAGCATGACCCCGACGGTTCGAAACCCAAATATATTATGCTTTAGCTACCCAAAACCCAAAACTGAGAGCTTCGATGTGTGGGATGTGTGGTTACTTTGGACCTGTAGGCTCACTAATTGGGTTCAAACCGAAGCCCTAAACCCTTAGCCCAAAGCCGCGAGTTACCACGTCCAAAACGGGAACGGAAGCCTGAGGCCGCTGCTGGGGAACAGTCTGCAGTGCAACACCCTCATCGGCTGCTTGCAGCATGACCTGAGCGCTTGGGCGTTTAGGGTTTTGTCAGACAATGGCACCTAGCTTGCCTACTCAGATCTTCTGCAAGCTGTTACATGAGCCATCGCCTAAACTCCTGGTACCCCTTAATAACCCCTATAGTCGTCCCGTATATAGATATCCCCCTTTTAGGAGTTTAGATTATGGCCCACATGACCGAACAACAATGAATGATCCTACACAGCGCGGGGTGGAGGGGGGGGATTGCAAATAAGTTAGGAGGACCCCCCCCACCCTGTAACAGTGGTCTACTAAGAATATAAGAGGACCTTAATATAATAATCCCTATTATCCCTTATAGTAACTATTACTGGGTGGGGGGTCCACCTAACAAATAAGCATTGTGTAAGTACCCTCCCGGAAACTAACATGGAAACCCAAAAAGGGCCTATAAAGACTGCAGGCTTTTAAAGGGGGGCCATATGGGTTTCCCATGTCATTGGGGGAGTGTATCCCTAAACCCTAAACCCTAAACCCTATGGAAGAATGCCTTGGGTGCCAATGTGGCTCCTTCTCACCCTGGGTCCTCTTGACTTGGGACATCCGGTGGAGGGATGGTAGGTTCCCAAAATAGGTTTAGGGTTTAGGGTTTGAGGGTTTAGGGTTTAGGGTTTCCTAAATGTAGGGTTACTTTTTTTGGGAGTCCCAATAATAAGGATTATAATACTTTGTGGTCTATATTTGGGTCCCCCTTTTTTTGGAAACTACCATAAGGGTACCCCAATGTAGACCCCAATATACTATATTCCTTATTCTGGGACTCCCAAAAGGTATCCTCAATTTTGGGAAACCCCCATATCTTAGGGACGGCGGAACCATGATTCTGCAAAACTGAGCAAGCACAGACAGAAAGTCCGTCTTATGTAGACTCAAAATATGGGATGTGCGGAGAAGAGCATACAACCCAACCTTCTTGTTTCTACGGGCCCTGGACCCTGAAGCCCAAACTTTCTACAGTGATTGTGGCGCTGCTAGGGCCTCCAAATTAAACATGGCCAAGAACCCATAAGCCCAAAAAGCTACCATTCTACGTGAGCCAAAGTCTAAGCTCCTAGTATCGCCCTTACAGTAGTAACCCTGTAATGCTCCCCTGTATAACCCCTTTTATGATTACAGAGTTTTTATTATCAGTTCACATACTTTTGCGGTCAGGTGATGGCCTCCTCGCTGGCCCGTGTCCCGGCTCTGCGCGCTTCGGCTTTTGAACCACCTGCTGGAGCAGGAGCGTAGGGTTGAGGATATTGCGGCTCAGGCTTTGGATGTTTCGAGCTTAAGCTTGTGGGAACATGGTAGTTTCGCTACATAGGGGAACCTCCAATAAAGACAGATACTATAGTCCGTATAATATCAAAAAAGCATCCCAAATTGTGCGAAAACCCCGCACAACCCTAAGGATTGAAAGGCGCGGTGCACCAGTTCAACCCCGACTGGGTTTAGGGTCCCTTGCTATGACGGTTGCTTTGAAGGGAATGAATGTGGTCCTGGCAGGCAAGCTGCAAGACCTTCACTGTAAAATTCCCACTTTGAACGACTGCACTAAGCTGCAGAACATCATGGGTAACCCGTGCAGGTCCCATCTGGGGGACCGCATTGGTCATGCATTATTACTATAAGCCTCTCCTATCAATGAGTGGCAGCACGTAAAAGAGTAATGCAATCTTAGTAGTAAAAGCAGAATCACCATGTCAGTGGTGACATCCGTCCCGTCGTTGCTGTGCAACAAAGAACACGCACAGCGCCCTGCACAAAAAATGGAGATTCTCGACTGCTGAGAATGTCACATTATGATTACTAGCCTGAACAGTTCCAGGACGGCTACCAAATCGTCACAAGCAGCATCCGAGCTTCTCAAATGGTCCGTACACAATGCCCTCGTAATCCTGCTTCCTTGAATGTCCAGGCGACCCCTATATGCATAATATGCATCATGGAACCGACCCAGAAGACGCCCTTGTCATCTCCAGTTGCTGAGCTCCGCAGGCAAAGCCTTTCTGTTTTAAAAGGATGCTTGGAACCCCCCAAATGTTAAGTGAACCTGCCTTGCTACTGAGCAGTATATCGGGATTATTGTGTGATTACAATGGCTAGTATTATTAATACTATGAGTATTACTAGTTTTACTCATATTGTTCGTATTGTTTGTATAATTAGTAGCCCCTGCTGTGGCCTCGCCAAATCGTATCTGCCTCTGCCTTCTGTGCAGCAGAGGCTGCGCGCTCCGCCCAAGTCATGTCCTTGCCCCAGGGTACCCTTACACAAAGCTTATACACGGCTTGTATGGGGAGACTAGGAAGTATACAAGCGATATGTAGGGCCTGTATGGCAGAAACTACCCAGCCGAAACTTTCTTAGAACTTCTTTCACTGAATAGGCCTTGCCGGTACCGGGGACCATCTAAAGGCCGACTTCTAAGGATGTATAACACAAAAAGGAAGGATAGAGCCTTTGTAGAAGGTGGGTTCCGTAGCGGCCAGGCAGGGCTGGGGTTACCAGAGGATTATAGCGGTGCCTATCGAAGATTTTTCTAGGTTTCAGAAGTGATGCTGTCGCATGCGGTACAAGCTTATTTGCCGGCCAACACATCATCACAGCTGCTACATTTTCAAGGGGGCTATTCGCTGCCCAATCCAGAGGAACCTCTAGGATCCTCAAGAGAACCCTTGAAACAACTCATGTTTGGGGCCGGGGTTCATGAGGGACCCATGTGTTCCCACATACATCCTCGTACACCTCTGGTGCTCCTAAATGTCTACAACTTCGAAATTTTCACAATCCCCTCCCGTAATAGTGAACTTCCCCACCCTAACAATGAATGTCTCCTACATGTCGGGGAGGGGCATTGGATCCAAGGCTGTGGGGGAATTGAGGGCTACTCCCAATACAGTACTGATAGGTAACCTGGGCAGTCTTTCTCGTGACGGGCTGCGGAGGTTTTGGCTTCGGGGGAGGGATAACCCCGAACCGAAAGAGCCCTGGCCTCCCAGGACCTCTCCGGAATCGGTGCAGCAGCCTTTTCTGCCTCCTCAGCCAGCTCCTCCTCGCGCTTCATTGTCTGGTCATCCAAGCGATCCTGGCCCGTACAGCTTAGGTATCTACTTACTAGCGCCTGGGAGGCAACATAGGCAGTTACAAATTATGTGCATCCACCCATTTGGTTCACACACAAGTTTCCTCGAATTCGGCACTGATTCAGGGTAGGGCTAAAGGGAATACATAGGGGTACAAAACGATGATTACAAATTTTTTAGTACGCACATTGCTCTGCAAGCACGGCACCGTCCTGGTTAGAAAGGTTAGGGCCAGGGGCTGTTTTTTGCATCACCTTGCATTGACTCTGCTAGGAATCGACCTGGCGCCCAGCTCACCTGAAGCAAGCAGCGGGGGCCAACACCCCTAAACCCTAAACAGTAGCTTCCGTTTTCTTTTCCATTATCCCTATATGCCCCCGATATAACCCTAACATTCTATCTACTTAAGGGGGACTATACCCTAAACCCTATCATCCCATTATAACCTTGGTAAGGCGAAGGATCAAGGTCAGTTTGTCCGGACAACGTGAGTCCAGCATGGACAGGCACGGTCCAAGGATTTGGGGTTACTTGAGGGAACATGGGGCAGAAGGGGTCCCCAGAGGTAGAAAAGTATTTTACAAGAGCTGCTGTATGATGAACCGCGTCAGCTCAGCCCACGATCGCGGATATAATCTCCCCAGTTACAAGATTAAGCAGGGTATATTACGAAACCCCCATGTATTCCTTGCTTGCAGTTAGGGGGTGCTGTAGTATATTCTGGTTCTGGCTTGGACTTTCTCAAGCCAAGGCATATCGAATGTAACAGTGTCCATTCCATTTTCCATTTCCTTGTCCAGTTGATACTCCATTGTTGGTTACAGGTTGCGCTTTCAGGCCTTAAACCCCAAACTTTGAACCCTCAGCCCCAACCTGGTAACAACTAAACCCTAAACCCTCATCCCTAAATGATAAGGACCTGTGATCTGCTGGCACCCGAGTCCTTGGTGATCAGGGTTGTCAGAAGCAACTGTATGCAAGAACGGTAGACGAATAGTAAGAATAATAAGCATAGCTAAAGTGAGGGTATGGGCCTTAATGTGATGGCCTTAGGTTGCCAAGAGCGTTGATAATACAGTGGCTCAACTTTGAGGAGTGCAATAGCAACGCAACAACACTAACACCCGGAAGGGAACCAACAAACAACACAAGTATGCCAGAAATGGACCAGCCGAAGGAGGGTTTACCCCATTAAACCACTATTGCAATGGGGGGTCCACCTAAGGCATAGGCCTTCTTAGTTTGGACCTCTAACGCGGAATTCACGGGCCAATCGTCGCCTGCACTCTGACACCCAATCTAGAGCAAAAGCCTAAGCCTTGACGTCTACCCAGTTTGACCTATATGGGTGGTTGTCAACATTATGGCCCCTTTTTGGGTACCCTAAATATTAGGTGCCGTATTATAATCGGGATCCAAAAAGGGGACCAAAATTTTGACAACCACCCATATACCTTTCGCGAACGGCATTGCAGCTCGCATTTTTGTATGCTTACCTTTCAAGGGGAATTATGAAGTCTACTCAAGCGAAAACCCTAAACCGTGTGCCCCAGGGTCCTGCATCCTCCTCACCTTTTCAAACTCAGAACGACTGGTCACCGAGGAGGATGATTTCCTCAAAGCAGCACAGCGGGAATTGCTTTAGAAACCGGAGCCGTGAGGGACTGGAGGAATATGTGGGAATAAAAGGAGATGCCAGAGATCCACTTCCAAATCACGTTGGGGGCTGCTTCGACGACAAGGAGGCAAAGAGGGCAGGCGAGGGCCTGTTGCGAAATTGCGCAGTCCTGACTTGTTGGGCTGGGTCCCCCAGTGACCCCATCCAAGAACTATCAGGTCTCTTCTTGTTTGCAGGGATGGCTGTCTAATTGGATTTCGTGATCAAGGATTCAACCACTGCATATGGGATATCAGAGCAAGCAATCATTTTTTGCACTGTCTGCGGCGGGCAGCGGGGCCTGACAGAAGCAATCAGGGGGTGTGCAAATGCAGTATACATCTACAGTGCTTGGCCCCTTCCATGCCATTTTAACCGCAGGTGCGGCTGGAGGCGGCTCCTTCCATCGTCGATCTCCCGTGAAGTGCTCCTTTTTGGGGGGTTGGCTGCCCTTGTTGCATCGGTTGTAGAGGCGGGCTGGGTACGCTCAGCACAAGACAGAGCTCTCTGCCACCGGCATCGGTTGCGGGGGTGTTCGGGATACCGTGAACACAAGACATTACTAAATTGTTGATGTGTTCCTTTTTCAGTAGAGCAGCATCAACAGAAGGGAGTAGATGTACCCGCAGCGCAAGACTAAGACAGAAGTCTCTGCCACCGCTGTCGGTTGGTGAGGGTGGTTGCTCTGACCCTGCAAATGACAGCCTTCCCGGCTGCCTCTGCCCTTTTTGCTCTGTCTCCGGCAATGCGCCCAGTCAGATCCGTGCTGTGCATGCATGTGAATCCGGCGAATGCGGCGTGCTGGCACAAGTCAGACCGGGGGCTGTGCCCAATGCGTGTCGACAGTCATGTCCAAGAAATTCCAAGGCACTCTAACCAAAGGCTTGAGTTCCAAGACTTGCGTGAACCGTACCTACAGAACTGCCGGGCCCCACAGAATAATCTTCATGCATTACCACGCTCGGAAAAGGTCAATGTAACAAGACGTTTTTTGAAACAAGGATGCGCTGAAGAACCCAGTGGGTGAATCTTCTTCGGGAATTCTTCGTGGAGGTGTGTAAAATAAAGGATTTTTCACATTCTCACGTCATGACTATGACTAAAGAAGCATGGGCCGTCACAATTCTGGGGTGAGGCGAGTCGACCGCCTCTCTGACAATCGAATCGAGTGTAGGGCAGCCATACGTTTCATGTAAGGCATCTCCTGGTACAGAGCTTCCTACGCAAAGTCTCTTCTTGAGCCTCGAAAAAAATGGTCGGCCTCATGCCGAGCAAGCCGCCCATTCCATGTGTGCCATAAGAGCCATTACACCGAGCCTAACCACCCCGGTCAGAATACGTAATCCCCTCATTTTAAGCATGGACTGTCTAAACCCTTAGCAGCAGATATCGGAAGACTAGTGGGAACACTGGCTGTGACTGGGGTGTCAGGGTTCTACGGAACGGGACTTGTACCAATGCTACGATGAAAGGAGCTACCCACGTAGCCACTACTTTGTGGAACCCTGGGGTTACCTACTTGAAAAAGTTACGTGCAATTGGGGTGTGGGCTTGCTAAGGGGATACGTAATTTGTTTGCTACCTTCGGGGTCCCTCGAACTAGCCGGATTAGGCCGAGGAACTTCTTTTTCTTCTTTTTTGGCTTCTTGTTCGTGTCAATGCCCATCAGCCGCTGCTGAGCTTCTAATCGGGCCTTCTCTTGAGCAGTCTTTGAGTAAGGGTCCTTTTTCTCCTTTTTCTCCTTCTTTTTCTTTTTATCCTTCTCCTGTCGCAGGCATCCCTGTGAAGAAAGACAACCCCACTGTCCGATTTCACTGCAGTGCTGAGAAACCACCGCGTGAAGGGGACAGGAGCGTGCTCTCCGCTGATGCACCCGAGTCCTTCTTTTTCTTTTTGTCCTTCTTCTTGTCCTTTTTCTTCTTGTCTTTCTTCTTGTCTTTCCTGACGGATGAAGAAGACAGGATGTGGTCTTGTCTTGTCCCCAAGCCTTTGACTCTTCATGTAAAATCTTGTTCAACACTGGCCAAGCTGCTTCTTCTTTTTCTTGTCCTCTGAGGAGGAGCTCGAATCCGAGGATGAGGAGTCCGACATTGCTTTCGGAGAGCTCAAGCCAACCCACAGCAATCACTCATGAAATCTCAAGCAAATAGCTATAGGCTTATATGGGGATGCCTCTGATGAACTTGTTTTGACAAACCTCTGCGGTCACTACGACAAGCATCGAGCTCTTCAGGGCTAGGTCACCAACATTTTCATGCATAAGCATATTCGTGCTGCCACGGAACCTCTTACATGGCTTCCCAAGGTCTGCAATGGCTTGCTTAGGTTGTGAGCTTATGAAAACCAATTATTCGCACATTCAAACTCATCGTGGTGGGGTTCATGACAAACCCGCCCTTAGCCCTAAAGCTTGCATTGTGGCAAGTTCAAGCAGATTATACCTCTGCCTTCTTTCCTAACTAAAGCTGAAGCCCAGAGGACCGAATGTCGGCGACGGGTAGCTGAGGGTGATCTGGATTTGTAGCGTGAGGCTTAAAAAGGGTTTTATTTCCCTAGTGCAAGGGAAAATTAGGGCTGATTCAGCTAGAGTAAGGAACCTAGGCGGTTGATGTAGAGGGGGGGGTGCTTAAGAGGTCCCATAAGGTTATGCCAGAGGAGTCTAGGGACTAGGGCAATTTTGGTGTAGATCTACTTGGGTGTCAAGGCATGCTGCAAAAGGTTTTCAGCAAATTGTAATTGGTGACTGGAATAATTCCACTTATCGACATGCAGGAGCGCAAAAGATATCCCCACAATAAGCCCTCTGCAGATGTCCTCACAGCCACCTCATTACACAGCAAACGGAAGAGCGCACCATTAAATCAAACTGAACCCTCCCTAGACCCTCCAATGTAGAATTTTTTGTTAGCCCTAGACAAGAGGCCTAACCAAACAACAGACCAAACCCAAAAAGGAATCTAGGTCAGGACTGGCAACATGCCTAGAGCATCTTCCTGGGACCTGACTGTAAGACAGAAGATTCCCTGAAAACCCGCTCACAAATCTCAGAGGTCATGAAAATCCTTGTTGTTTGGGGGCCAACAACTCTCTACTAATCACCTCCCCCAAACACCCGTCAGAAAAATCCCCGATATTGCGATTCTCAATATTAGCGTATTAGCTAGGTTAAGTATTCTCCCTTCGCCGACCTAAACCCTAAACCCTAAACCCTAAACCCTAAACCGGGTTACCAAATTCCACTTGTGAACAGAGCCCAGCCCAGAGCTCCCCTAAGTTCGGCGTCTGGACGGCCGCCATGTCGGGCACCTGCGCATGCCTGGCTTTCAGACTCTGGCGAGATGCTGACCTGAAAATACTGGGTTGCTGTTAAGGAACTTAAATTAAGGGGGAAACCCTATTATTTACTATATATAAATATATACCCCTTATGGTAACTTTATTTAAGTTCCTTAACAGCAACCCAGAATATTGCGGGCACATTTTCTGCGCTGCATCTCTTAGGACAGCTCCGGGCTTCGATTGCCAGCCGTAAGCCTAACTTCAAGCAGCCATGGCGCCCGTTTTCACAAGCCTTGACGATGACGTTGCTGATTGTGTGGGTGTGTTCTGGCTTTCGAAATCCTTGTCAACGCGTTTGCGCAAAAGCATGCCTCGACGCAGGACTTCTGCCAGCGTAGTTTGCTTCCTGTTCCTACCTACAACCAACCAAGCATGAATAGCAACAACGATTCGCGGGTGGTATTGTGTGTTAAACAACTTGATGTAGCAAAAGAAGGACAGTGGCAAATAGCAGGGGAGCAACATTCTTGATCACCCTATGCCACAAGAATATGAGCTTCATTTCCACTTCCATTCCTTCTTTCACTACCCTACACGCCAAACCCTGCAGTAATTTCCCTTTGCTTTTCCATTCCATCATTCCCTACCTTAAGTCCTAACCCTTTAGTAGATCCATTCTTTCATTCCTTGCTAGTACAGGAACTTGAGCTCACTTCGCCGACGCTGCAACACAGTCATTGCATGGACGGCCTCCGCAGGCTTGAAGTTTGAAGATGCCAGGGTTTCTTCACGCGGTTTTTAAGGACAGGATGTGGGGTTTTAGCGTGCATGGGTGTAAGGCGTTCGATTTGGCGTTTCCTGGTCTAGACTTTTCAAGTTTCAGGTTTCACGGCCTTGGCCGAACAAAACCAGGCTCCAGATTCTTGCCTTACCCCGTTTAAAGCACCTTATAGCTCAAGACCAACTCCCAAGGTCGGAAACATTGGGTAACTCAAGAGAATGGTTGCATACCATGTTCCCTTTTCTTGTTTTTTGGGAGCCCACATTATATTGCACCAGGTTAACAATTATAATTTGAACATGCTTGCATACAAGTACGGAACAGTCGGGAGAAACCAGCCCGGCAAAGGGACAAAGAGTCCTGACCCACGCATGGAAGATCTGTCAGGACGTTCAACCATCAACATACTGTATCCCGAGTGTTGTGGACCCGTTGTACGCTGCCATTGCGCTCCACGTAACTTGTCCCGGCGAAAGTGTGCTTTCAAGTCAAGTCCAATGTGCAGCCAGCGGGGAACCCTGAACCCTAACACACCATCTTTTTCAACACAAGCAGCTGTCTATGGTGGCGGAAGTCTTCCGGCGGCATAGGAGGTTAGGAACATTTGCAATTCGCACACTGTACTTACAACTTACAACAATCTGCAGCCAACATGGTAGAAACCAAAAGGATCAACAGGTTATCCGTTAAGCGGATCCACACCCCTTAATGCGGACTGTAAGGGACAATGGCGCTTCTACTGGGGTCCTCTAATCGACCTGTGCAAGTTAGGCGGTCCATCTGAATCATCCAGTTGTAACCCTCAAGCAAGTTCTTGTTTTGCGGCTCTCAACAGAGTCCTCTGTACTCTCTATATCAGCTAGATAATGGCGAAAAAGAACTGAATGCGGCCAACAAACATGCCACAAACAGCTCAAAACATAGAGAAAGCACATGATAGGCTATCAAAAGTGATTGACCTTTTTGAGGCCCCCATTATACCACAATCCCTTATGACCTTATGCTGGAGGGTCCGAGTCTACCTCGGAAACCCATAGGTGTAAGGTACATCACACACTTCCTACTATTCCTGGTAGCGGTGCTGAAGCTATTACTAATGTTGTTGCTGTTGCTATACAGGCTCAAGAGAAGCCACGGTCATCACCAGGTTCACGCCACATACAATATTCGTTTCCCTGCGGAGTCAACCAGAATATTATTGTCACGGTTGCACTTCTTGTGTACTCTATAACTGCATGACCATTCTCCCCTTCGCTCTTGCCGCAGTGCTACTTGTCCCCCTTTTGTAGTTCTCCGCTGCGGCTTCTGCAGCTGCTCTTCCTACAGCTAGTGTCTCCATCTTATGTATGTTCTACTCTTGCCTGGAGTTCTTCTCCTTCTTCCTTCTCTTGCCCCACTACCATTGCCATTTAACATTTTGGTCGCAACCACCTCCTCTTCATTGTCACCATTCGTCAACGACTTCCTATCCTCCTCGCGCGACATCAACTCAGAAGTTCCAGAAGCTGCAGCGATTTTGGTACTCCCCGCAGCAAAGGCATGGTCTCAAGGGTCTTAGGGTTTACGGTTTAGGGTTTTTAGGGTTTAGGGTCAAGGGTCTTAGGGCCGGCTTGCTTGATTGCCAAAGCTTCTAGTTTTGATCTTTGCGGGTTCTGAAGGGACTGGAAAGGGAGAACGTCAAGCAGCGGGCCGCCCTAGCAGCAGCACCCTGGAGTACCCACTCCTGCACCCTGACTTGGTACCATCGTGCCTCCTGTCCTGTTCAAGGGAGCAGCATGTTGGGACCTCTAGATGAAAGTCTCCTTCTGAACAAACCCGAGTGCTTTCATGTGGCTACAAGTCATCACACGTCTACATCTATCCCTACTTCCTTCCCTTAAAGGCCTGATGCGCAAAGCGTGTCCCAAGTAGAGCCCCTTGACAGCTATGGAGGCAGGCCACCGGCTACCGCGAAAACTGGCCCGGGCCGGAAAACCCGGGCCACCAGAAATTGCTAGCTTGGCAGCGCTACGGATCTCAGGGATAGCAGAGCAGTGGATCACTGTTACCCAAACCCGCGAAAACGAACGATCAGCCTTCTCACACCTTCTCTAGTTGGACATTCTTGCCTCAATGCCAAACCCTCTGGTACGCACGTTTTGTCTGAATCCGGCCACATAGCCGGCAAGCCATCACCCACAAAGGTCTAAATCTGAGCCCAAACCCCCTTCCCTGAGAGTCAGCAGTCATGTGGGAATTTCTGAAAACGCGGGTCCCCTGTATAAGTCCAAGTGCTACTGCTACTTGTACAGTCCTTATTCATTATTCTTAGAACTCCCAATTGGGAATCGGGAATCTTTGTTTTCGGAAACTCCCATTTTGGAATGGAGATCTCCTCGCTTCGAGGAGCCCGCAGGCATAGCCAGACATGAGGCTAAAGGGTTCACTCTTTTAAGGGTTTAGGGTTAGGGGTTGAGGGTTTAGGGTTGCAGGCTGCAAAGCATGTTGAACTTGTGCCAGGATCACTTTTAAAATCACCCTCCTGGACATTCCAATGTCTACTGTAGGGGACTTAATCATTACCAATGTTATGGTTCTAGATTCTTTGTTCACTTACGGTGTAGAGCAACAGAACTCAAAATGATATAGGTAGTTATTGAGGCCCATACACTACATAATCGCTATCATCCCTTGATACACCCAGTTTCCATTCATGTCTCATCCACGTGGTTCTCCTTCATTGGTAAGTCGTTAAGTAGCCTAAACCCTAAACCTGTCTGGCATGGCCTCGCTGCTTTCAGGAAGTATTCCTATTACGTCAGCAGTATGTATATGAACATTGCTATTAGTATTACAGCTACTGTTTTTTGCGAAGCTCAGCTTCAAAATCTTTATGTTGGCAGGGCTTTGTGTGGGCGTGGAGACTTGCAGAAAGTACCTTTGAGCTTCTGATTGCGGGTGCTGAATTTGGTCTGAAGCTCTCTCAGTGGATTGCGCGAGTCACAGTTCCTAAGCCCCAAGCCCGGTATGGGTCACGGTTCCGAACCCTAATTTAGAAAACTGCACTTCATCTGAGACAACTCCGTTGAGAAAAGCTCAGTTCAACACAAGGTTTTGGGAGTGATACGGGGTTAGGAAAAGTGGTATCTATACAGGCATTGTGTATACACATATGGCCTATATAGCGGTCTATCAAGCTGGAAAACAATTGCTCATGTACTGGCCGCGCTCGTCCGACCCACCGGTGCGTTGCAGCATCGAGGATTGACGGACTTCGGCATCAGAATTATCATGGACACAGCGCTGCCGAATGAAGAGCCACCGCTGAAATACAGCTGTTCGCATGCGTTTACAATGCAGTGGCCTCTGTAGTGGGCCCCGCATCTATGAAAACTCTTGAATAGTACTTAATTCCTAATTCCAAACCCAAGTCATGTCCCAGCGGCGCTAATGGGCAGTCGCAAAGTCAACAAGGCTTTTGGACGCGGCCAGTGTACATAGTTGGCCCAGGCTGCCATTCAGCCCACACAAGGGCTGTCCCTTGAAATCCTGCGCTTGCAATGGGAACGTTCGCTTGTGGAACTTCTCCACCTTTGCCGTCCGCGAATATCACAAGGTAGTGGCCAGTATAGTTCCGGAAATCGAGCCTGTCATGAGCCCTGAGGGTCCAAGTACCCAACAAACTTTCATGGTCCCAGGACCTTACCTATAACTACTACTACAAAAAATCCAGACCTTGGTTACTAGATACTCGGACCCTCCAGAGACTACACCAGCATCATTGGCACTCTACCCACCCACAAATACACCCTAACATCAAATATTGTTGAGGTACATCTAATCAAGAGGCCCCCAGTAAGTTGCTTTCGCCACCCCTAAAAGAGAGCCAGGCCAATGATAGAAGGCCATCTTTGCCGCTTTGGGGTCCTAGCGAATCCAGACCATCCCGCTTTAAAACAGTCCACGAAGCCCGCAGAACCGTGGAAGGCTTAAAAGGGGACCAATTCTGTTTTCTGCTCTCCCCAGTTTTGGTTGGCGTGCAAGATCCAAGAGAAGGTCCCACATTTACACCCGTCCCTGCGATTTTACTCCAGGATGCTTAGGTTCTTATAGGAAGCATTTGAAGGTTCATGGGACTTAGCAACTACATTCGAATTTGATTAACTTACATACATTCAGGTACGGGCTCTAACAAGGGTTAATTGAAAGCCCAGGGATATGTAGCAACCCTAGACCCTAAACCCTAAACAACCCATAATCCTTCATGTGTTCACTTCTGCTGCCAAAGCTCCACCTTCACCCTTGGAAAGCTTGGAATTTAAGGCTTATGGTCTAGCGCCTCGAATAACTTGAATACTGGAGAACCAACTAGAACATGAAATGGCCAGCTGAGGTTATATGGGGTTGTCCAGGGATTACATGTAGGGCATGTAGCGGCCGAACATGTTTTTGGAGACCCCCGTGCTGATGTCAAAGTCAACGCGTTGTCAGAGCTGTGTCGACTGCAACTCATGTCCGACTGCTTTCGCCTCACTCATCAACCCTTATGTCTACAAATGTGTTAAAAATGTACACTCCGCCAAAGCAACCTGGAACCTGAAAAGGGACCCTGGACAGACTACCGTCCGTTTTAAACCGGGTCTATATCATATATATATATATACATATATGAGCCACTTGACGGCTTCCTTATGAGGGACTATACTAGGCACTGTTAAGGGTCCCTTAGTAAAGCATATATTGACAGTAGCTCATATGACCCATTGTCTAAACTCCTAGTATCCCCCTTAATATCCCTATAGTAATCCCCTATATAGTCCCCTATATAACCCCTTTTAAGGAGTTTAGACTATAGCTCATATCGGGTTTCCATGTTGGTTCGGGGAGGGTAAGCGCCAAGCAGCCTGTCTGCAGGGCCAGCCACATGATCCTTGGGCCGCTCCCCTTAAATTTTAAGGGCCTTAATTGGGGTTATATTGGGGTTACATTGGGATAATGGAAAAGAAAATGGAAACTACTATTTAGGGTTTAGGGTTTAGGGATTAATATTCAACATGTGTTTCCTCTTATCCCATGCGAGTGGGTCCAGAAATTGAGGGCCCTTTTTGGGGAGTAGACCCCCATTTTTGGAAACCCGCATCTTCTTTGCATAGTGACCTAATGTAATTACCGGCATTCACTCTGACTGGGTTGAAGCTGGTCTCCATCTACCGTGTTTTTCACGATTAGCAACAAATGTATGCATATGGACTCATTTGCATGCTACCGCTAGCTGCAAAGCTTAGGCACAGCACTTTCGACCGGTGCTCGACCATGAGCCACAAACTGGAAATGCTTGTATTTTACTGGCTTCAGTTAGGGGTGCCTACCTGTTCTCCCATTCAGCCTGCTTGAGTAGCGAAGTTTGAGGTGCCCCCCCTGTTACCCGAAGGGTCCCTTGGATCTGAATATCGTACAATAAGAGCCCTAAGTGCCCATTATTAGGGCTTCTGGTTTAGGGTTTAGGGTTTAGGGCTTAGGGGTTAGGCTTATGCTTGATACAGTATGAGATACGCGCAGCGCAGGCGTATCAACGAGTGTCAACAGTCTTTCCACCTCGACAATCCTCCTCACAATGCTGCATAACCACATAAGCTTCTTAGGCTACTTGAAGGTTCATGGGACTTAATAGCTACTTACAACTGGGCTTCGGGCCCTAAGTAGAATCCCCCCAATGGACTCAATTATGTAGGTGACCCCACCTATAGGTTAGACACCCAGCTCTAAGTAGTTGCTAAGTCCTATGAATCTGTAAGTAGGCCGGGGATTTTAGGAGACCTCTCTAGCCGAATACTCCCTACAACATGCTCTTACTCTGCGAGATGTCCTGGTGCCCTGGGTTCTCAAACTTACTTCTAAACTTACTTTGCTGACTTTCATGTGTGGGTGGGAGAAAACACCAAATGCCCCAAACTGAAGCCTAAACCCTGCGTCATACGCCCTCAGCATTTAAACCCCAACTCTTGAATGTACCAAGGCTCTCAGTGGTAACGATGCATGGCACGTGAATGCTATGACCACAAGCGGCCTGCGCGCAGTGGTCGTTCCGCATCAGGAGAGAGTTGCTCCAAAGAGTGATTCCTGCGGAGTCTGCTTTGAAACACACTGGAGTAAGGTAATATATTATACCCTTCGGTCCCCTTAAAAGAGCTAATGGGGGCATAAAGGGTTCGGGTTGCAGGACTCCAGGGTTTAGGGTGTACTTTGATGGACATTGAGTGAGGCAATACTATATTACCAATATACAAGGTCCCCGTGATGAATCCATTGCAACGCTACTGTACTGCATTCATAGATACTGTCCCAGGGGCTCTCAGAAATGCTTGTGAGGGGGGTTGCTATCCGGTTGCTAGCGGTCCAAGTAGATGTCGAAAATCAAGACCCCTTCAAGTTTCTACGTGACAAGGGCGTAAGGTGTGGGCGGATTGGACTTGAGGGCTTTGACTTGAAAAGGGCCCCTTATGAGCGTAACAAACCATTGAAACAAACAAACCTGAGCAAGCTGCACGCTCTTGCCCTCATATTCAATCTTGAGGAACCACTTCTGGAATCTTCTGATTAAGACGCACCATTTCAGGCATAGTCACTGTAAGTATATATTCTTATAAACCCCTTTATATCCCTATAAATTCCCATATACCCCCCCACATATTCCTACATCATTGGAACTGATTTACCCCTTGCCTGCAGCAATCGCCAGGCTGGTTGCCAATGATGTGTAGAAGGAAATCTCCGGAATCCAGTGCAGGATGCAGGCCAGAATTACCAAGAGGCCCACAGCCAGTAAAGCCCTTGGAATTTGGGCTTGTGGAATTCCTGAAAGGATTAAGGGAAGTTTTTTGAGCTTAGGGTTTGGGGCGTTGGGTGGCTCAGCTCCTTGAAGGGACAATGCTGCCATTTTATCGGCCTCATCAAACATTGCAAGCAACCCTCCTGTAAATCCCCGGCCTAAACCCTAAACAAATGTGCATGATGCAATTTTTTCCCCAGGAGCAAGCTTTCAAGGACCAGCATCTGCAGCGACGGTGTACGGGACACCTGCTGCCACGCAGCTAAATGGGGCGTTTCTCCGCATGGAGGCACCCCAGAGACAATACAAAAATGTATAGAGATTGTTAGGAGGTTATAGGGCTCCCACAAAGGAACCTAGAGGGAAATTCTTGAAAACTCCCAACTGTGAGAGGCATTCGGGCATAAGCTGCCTGCTCCCCTGGCCACTCGGAAGTTGAACTTGATTTCCGCAGGTGCTCCGACAAACTGGTCTGCGTCTCCCTAGACCTTCCAACTACCCTGTCTCAAGGCCTACGTAACTGCCATTAGGGACCCTATGATCTCAATGAAGGGTACTGGGAGGGTCTTGATCCAAGCCCAGGTTGCCTAAGAAATCCGCACAGATGAGCCCTGCATAGTTCAATCTCCAAGCATCTGGCAACTTGTTTGTCCACGCACCACACCTAGAGCTTGAAGGCCCTCAAACCCGACCCGATAAAACCCTGAATCCTAACCCTCCTAGGAACCAAATCCTGATCCCCAAAAGCCCTGAATGGTATGTAGGGACAGAGCCAGATTCGGCACAGCCACACTCGAACTCCCTAAGCCCTTCGCCGGCCTTCAGGGACAGAAATCGGCCCAGGGTTGCCTCACTTGAAGGGCTTAGGGTAAGGGTTTAGGGTAAGGGTTGAGGGTTGGGGTTATAGGGTTTTAGGGTTTAGGGTTATAGGGTTTAGGGTTTACGCTTCAGGTTTTAGGGTTTAGTCGAGACTCTCTAAAGAGGGTTATATAAGGGATCATAAAGTCATATAGGGGAGTATTGTAGGGGTTATTTAAGGGATACTAGGAGTTTAGACTGTAGCTCATATGGGGTTTCGTAAAATTAGGGAAAACGAAGTTGGTTTCTTCAGCATATATATATATGTAACCCCAATAATGGAGAATCAAATCGATAAAGCAAATGGAGCATGAAACTTACAGCTCTAGCGTCTTCATGGCGACCATGTAGAGATGGAAACCACTTGCACTAGACACCCATCCATCCCCACGACAAAACACCGAGAAAAAGGATCCATGTGAGGGCGCCCCCCTCCCTGCTCTGGCCTTTAGAACCCCTATATAACCCTATAGAACCCCTATAGAACCCCCATATATCCCCAATATAACCCTTACAGAACACCCTCCGACTTGCCAGAGGCTAGAACCTCATCAGCCGCCGCTGCATATGCTTTGGAAAGCAAATGACATGCAGCCTAGCCTGAATCCCTGGGATGGGACTTGGGGCACTTAGCACTATCCCTCGTCCACTATGGTAACCTCATGTCTCCTCAAGGGTCCCAAGGAAATTTTGGTTATCAGAACCGCATGGCTATAGTTCTAGGATCTCTTTGGACCCCTACTACCTGGTANNTCTTTATTTGGGTCTAGATGGGTAGTGGGGTACCAGGTAGTGGGGGTCCTGAGAGTCCCTAGGATATAGTAGGGACCATACGTGCATGCTTTGGTTACCATTCAGTATCCTCTTACTGACAATCCGGCAGTCTTAATTTTCACTCCGTAGTTGCCGCCATGTTGGCAGCAGAGATCATCCGTTGAGGCAGAACCCGTGCGCATGTGGCACCGTGACATAGCCTTGGCTGGATGATTTCGGGTCTAGGCTTTGAAGGTTGTAAAAAGTTTGGGCCCTGCTCCAAAAACAAGAGTTATGGTATACTGGAGCCTACATAAGGTCTGGTTTACATAGTTGCACTGCTTCTTGTAGCAGCGAAAACAAGAAAACCATTTACAAAGGAATGCCAGACACCCCACGGCCATGAACGGTGATGCGCACCTTGCTGCTCAGGAGGAACTTGCATGCGATGTATAGGGTTCAGGGTTTAGAGCTTCGCTATAAAGTGAGCGCGAGAAGTAAAGGAACCACCAACTGTAACCCTGAAGAGCAGCTGCGACACCGGCATTAAGCAAAATTGAAAGCTGGTGCTTACCGACTTGGCGAAGATGTAAATCATGCCACAGCAGAGGCGACATTCCCCCTCAAGTAGATAGAATATGGGGTATATGGGGATCTTTGTAAAATGTACCCAAAGCCATATTCTATCTACTTAAGGGGGGAGGGACTATAACCCTACATAATATAATAGTTTCCATTGTATTTTCCATTCTCCCAATATAACCCCTATATATCCCCAATATAACCCCTATATTCTATCTACCTAAGGGGCACTATATAACAGTCACAGCAAGGTTCAGAGGAGGACTCAGGTTCCAATACGGTCACAGCCCCAGCAGAAGTTTGTCTCCTATACGTTGACCCTGAACTCCGAAAACATTCCAACCCCCAAAGCGCTTAACACTCGCAACACTATGACCCATAGAGTTGCTAGACGCCAGATTTGGGAAATGCAAAAGCCAACTGCAAAACATCCACTTTGTGCTTCAAGGAAAGGCTATGCTGAGAAAAATAAAAGACTTAACTGACCTTCCAATGAAACCTGCGCAGATTTCCTTTGAACGGTCCACAAAGAAACTGCAAGTAGGGTGGGAACTCTGCCATACCTCAATTTCCAGACATCACCCCAGGGGCGAATTACCATGCAGTGGGTTATATTGAGGGTAGATATTGAAGTTATAAAATGGGAAAGAAAACGGAAACGACTATTTCGAGTTTTAGGGTTTAGGGTCTAAGGCAGTGTGAACCGATGTTTTGTCTGCCATGACGGTAGGGTGTAGCTTGGTTAAGCCACTAAGCACTGTTAATGATGATGCCCCCTGTACATTACTCATGTACCCCTGTTACTATTACTACTACGGTTATTACTATCATCACTATTGTCACTCTTATTACTAGTGTTACTATTATCACTATCAGTTATTACTATTACGTTTATTAACTAATACTATTTCACTACTTTTACTGGATGAAAGTAGAAGCCTTCTGAAGGTCAAGTATGGCTCAGGTTAATCAAGTGGCCCAAGCAACTACCAATAACACTCCCTGGTAATCACCGTTGAGCTGAGGGGCAAGAGAAAGACCCAAGTGCAACAGGCGAAAAGTGCCACGCAGGAGTTGCAAAGCATCTCATGGATCCGATACCAAAAGTACTCCTCTTTTTCGCCGCCTGATGTAGGTGAGCAAGGTTGGTAAACGCTGCAGCGCCTACAAAGCTGCAGGAGTGGGGTTTGCAGAAATGGCAGTCAAAAATCAGGGCTCGGAGGTTTGTCGGGTCTAGTCTTTGGGGAGTCAAGGGTCCCTAGGCCTGCCAAAAGCATGGCCGCAAATGCAACACCGTCTGGAACTGTATTGCCCAAGGTAGACGCGAAGTAGTCCCAAGAGCATGCAACCGAAACGTCTTGGTCTCACACCTTCTGACTTGTGCCTTGGCAACTACGGCCTGGATGCCCGAAAACGCCACATAGGCCACAATGCGTGAGCTGATGTGCTGCATAACCTGGTATTGCTCCTTCACCCTGAAATTAAGCTTCACTGGGTCCTTCGATATGCAAGCCGGAGGAGAGAACCCAGAGCAGCAGAGAAAGTGCCACAGTGATAGGAACGGTACCTTGTCGCTGCCCACTTGCTCCTAACCGAAGAACCTTGAAGGGCGGGGCCTTCTTCGAGGGCATCGGCTATGGTCCCATGCTCCGGGTTGACCTGCGTGCACATGCAACAGTCCCCATCATCTTGACCCCAGGGTCCCGACGGCATCTGACAACAGAACACCTCCTCCCAGAAACACCTACTCTTCGTGTAGCCGCGCTGAAAAGCAACTTTGATTAGACGATCCGCTTCAGAAGACAGAGGGCCGTTTTTCAGCACACCAGTTTCCCGGGGCCCGAAGAGAATACAAACCCCACGCATCTCATCCGGGCTGGCTTTGTTCCAAAGAGTTACACAGCTGCAGTTAAAAGGTTGTCCAAGTAGGGCCCGAAGCCTTAATTGCAAAAAATGCAAATATGTATGCACTTGAAGCAGGCTTTGGTTCCTAGGCTTCAGGGGAGTCCTCTGAACAACTACTGTTGCAGACTACTCTCTATGAAAGGAGCTGCTAAAGTGCTAGGGCCCTCCCCCATAGTTTAGCGCCCTCACTCCTCATAGCAAACTGTCACACAGCTCCGTCGTGATAGTATGTAGCATACAGAGCAACCTCTCTCAGATCCAGATATCCTTCCCTAAGCTCTTCCAAGCTCTTCATTAAAGTAGCTTGTTTAAGAGGTGCGTCCAGTTTAAGCTTTGTAGCTGCAACAGGGTGTCTGCTTTTTGCTGAGCAAGTGTCTACCTACTTGTGGTACCAGTATCCTCCCCGCTTCGGGAAACATGTGTACACAAGGAATCACATTTCAACATGCCAGACGTGGCTGTTCTGGAGGTAACCAGGGAGGTGAGACATGGTAGTTTCCCAAAATAAGGGGACCCTAATATAGACCCCAATATAGTATAATCCTTATCATAGGGACCCCCAAAAAGGGTACCCCTCATTTTGGGAAACCCCCCAAATAGCCAAGTCTAAGGGCCACATAAAACTCGAACATGCGCTCTCAAAACCATGACGACCGCCGGAAAGGAGACCCTAAACCGTCTAAACCATAAAACCCTCAATAGTAGCTTCCATTGTCTTTTCACTTATGATATAATTCCCCTCATAACCTTCATGTAACCCCAGACAACCCGTATCTAACTAGCCCTGTAGAACTCCTACCTAACCTCTGTGTAAGTCAAGTCCGCAGACACGACGGTTCCAACAATCGCATGCCAAGGCAAATCTCCAGCTTCAACGTCTGGCAGCAAGAAGAACCTAAGCACAACTAATTGTAATTACATGCTAGGACCCTCCTTGGCAACTTTTGAAGTCCTGATTGTGACAATCTGTAAAGTCTATGTGCAATGGTAGCTACCTCTTGGAGGCAACATCATTCGGGCTCCTTGATAACCCTGGTTCCTTTTTGGTGGATTTTTTCTAAACACTCTATAAGATGCCACATAACCCCTTGCCCTCAAACTTCTTCCTTCTTCTACACCTCAGGTCTACACCTTTTTCCAACCCCGAAGCTCTAGACCCTAACCCCAAAACCCCCAAAGCCCCAAGTCCCGAAACCCCTACACCCCACAAACCTTAAACCCCCAAACTCCCTAACCCCAACTCGAGGCCCTGCCAGTAGGTTGGAGCACCAAGCGAAAGCAACGCCAAGGATGGCTATGCCGACCTCGATACTTTGAGGGACCCTGTAATCATTTAGAACCCCCTGGTATGGTTTTAAGGCTTAGGGCCCGTCATAAGCCGACTGTAACCCATTCGAAGTAGGTTAGCTAACCCACTGGTAACTCCAGGGCCCCTCAAACTATGCTTGCTGGGTTATAGGCTTCAACTACAGATTTCTATATACGACGCATAGGGACATGTAGGGATATATATGGGGATGTGCATATAGGTATATGTAAGGATTTAGTTTAGTGCTTAGAGAACCCCCACTCCCCTGCCCAATATCAAGCACTTCCCCGCTCATACAATGCACTATATTGAAATATTGTCCATTGGTGGGGTGAGATTTCTTTGCGTGGTCATTTTATGACTCTGGGTATCATGATGGTCAGTATTCTTGCTACTCTTTCTATTGTTGTTGCTATTGCCGGCACGTCTGTCCTAGTTCCCCTTTAATCGCAACGCCATACAGCCACAGGGGTTTAGGATTTTGGGCTTGAATTTGAGGACCGCTGCAGTTTCGGTTTCGGGTACGGGTTAGGCTTGTGAATACAGGCCCCGTCACAGGGGTAGCAAGCAGGGGGTCTTCAAATCCGATGTCTTTTTTTGAGGACGTACGGCGGATGGAGGAAAGCTTGCACCAGTTAGGATCTCCTAAGAAGTGTACGTGCGTGGATAAAGGAAATGATAGAGGTAAGGTATAATTTCCACAATAGCTGCCAACGGCTGATGACATAGCACCCGGCGATATTGCGGTAGACTTGCCAGCCATATTGTAACGATCCACTCCTACACTCCAATTCAAACATCGCAAGGTCAGACTTGAGCAGGTCTGCTGTCAACCGGGCTTTATAGCACAGCGTGGGGTCAAAGCAGAAACAGAGTTTAGTCTAGGATCAAGAATTCGATGATGTCGTGGGGTCAAACAATCGGTCATGGTGGAGGGAACGTAAAGCTTCGAAGCTTGCTCCCTTTTCCTCTAAATGTCCCTGTGACAGGAATCCTGAAAATCTGGGAGTGTTAGGCTAGATGACGCTGCTTTCGAGAAGGGTTCGGGATTTTGAGCTTTTTGTTTCTGAAGTGGATTCCTTAGGTGGACCCCCCACCCTGTAAAAGTGACGATAAGGGATAATAAGGATTATAGTAGGGTCCTATCATATTCCTATTATACCACTATACAGGGTGGGGGGTCCTCCTAAGGGATCCCTGAAGAAGGCCGGCAAGGCTGTTAGGTAAGTCATGGGACTCGTCCTACCCCACACGTCGCCTTTGGTGAAAAAATCTGAAACTGGGAGAGCCACGAAAAGCTCAGCCGTCATGATTGAGGTGAAGGCGGCCTGTGAAAATGGGCAGTCATCTCCCCAAATCTCAAGAAGTTCCTTTTGGAGTATGTGCAGCAGTGGAAAAGAAAATGGGAACTGTTGTGTTGTTTTCGGTTTGGGGCTAGCAATACTCCCCCACATCCTAAGAACCCCCCCCCGCAAAAAAACTAATGTTATGTGGTTGGAGAAGTATTTGTTGTTGGGGGCCAGGGGGGTATGAGGAGGAGCGTGATCCCGTATGAGTATGAGCTTCTAGGGGGGGCTGGTTCAAGTGTGGGATGAACTAGGCAAGAGACTGGGAATGATGTGGAAAGAATTCAACGTTTTTTTTGCATTTTTGGTTCCTTGCTTGCTCCGTTCATCCCTCTTTGTCAAGGGGACTTGTTGGCCGAGTCATACAACTACGGGCAGGGCCTTGTCATCAAAAGCCGGAACTCATCTCAATGCCCAGTTATCTGCTGCCGCGGAATGTGGCCTATCATCGACTCTGCTACTGCCTTGCTGAGACCGTACCTCATCGTGCAGCTCCAGAAGAACCCGCGATCTAGCGTTTCCTCTCTTCGTCTAGGTGCCTATCACGTCGGCGACCTTGTTCACGTCCTAAATGGGCTTGTGGACCTTTGTAGTTCATAGCTTATACAGCAGATGCATACAATAGCATTTGAAATTTATCGTCCCCAAAATTGGACACCAAATATGTACACACATCAATATTACTGAAGAACCCTGCTTGGTAATAAAAGGATCCTACATTAGGGCCCATGGTTCAACCCCTAGACTTGACTTCTGGGACCATCCTCGGTTCTCAGGGCTTCAGGAGCCGCTGCGACTCCATATACACTTTCCCCAGGCTGGGCCGACTTTGAGTTGATAAGGAATGGACGATTTAAGATTTAGGGTTTTTGGTATGGGGTTTAGGAACATGGAGCTTCCAAATCCTAGACCATCAGATCCCAATAGTTTCCCCCAAAGCTCAATCCAAAACTTTCCGCCCCTAAACTTCAAAAGGCACTAAACATCTTGCATGTCTGTAGTATATCTCAATAACTTAGTACTCGTAATTTCCCCAGAACCTACCCCCTGCCCTTCGTCGTCTGACCTCATGGAGACCACTGGCCCTGCCCTCCGCCAAGACGGCAATGGCAACTGCCTTGAGGCTAGCGCTTGGCTTCTGGTGTAGGGCTTTAGGCCTAGGTCTTTGGCATGTGAAGTTCAGATCAATGGGTGTTGGTGAAATTGTAGAGTCTTAGAGGCTGCGCGAGAAACGTTGCAGACCCTATGGGGCGTGAGCCTTCCCACTTTGTACGGGATTTGGTGGTAACGGCGTGTGTGCACCATGGGATTGCAACTTTGAGGCCAACCTGTTCCTCCTAGCTATGCATATTACGAAACGAATCTTATCTATGGTAGTAGTTATGAGAGGCCATAGAAGATATTGACCCTAGCTTTCTTCGTAGAAATGGGCAAGGGGCTCTTCTGAACCAGTTTTTGCTAAGCCTACAACAGCTCCGAACTGTCAGTTGCAAGAACTTATTCGTGGTTAGTAGGGAATAAGGAAATATGATCCCTAATTATGTGATTCCTATGTATTATATTCGCTTGTTCCCTACTAACCCCTGAACCCTTACAGTATCCTACATGAAAGATTCCCTTATCCCGAACCCCGACGCAATATTTTCTCTTATTCATTTCCAGCCCCTACACCCTAAACCCAATTTACTATATCCTCTTATTCCCTAGTAACCCCTCAGCCCTAAACAATGTAGTCCCCTTTTCCCTACGTTACTTACCCCTAAACCGTACATAATGTATTCCTTTATTCCCTACTAACCCCCAAACCCTGAACCCTAAACTGCCCCAAGCCGACAAAAGATACTAACCCCCAGTGAAAAGAAGGTTACAGGACTTCTGCAGCCACAGGGGCCAGGAGGGGGCTCAGTGACTCGCCGAAAAGCAGGGCCGAGGAGCAACCTGTGGGCAGGACTACGGCATGCTTTCTGGGGGTTACTAGGGAATAAAGGAAGGGTTTAGGCACGCGCGTCGTACTTAGCAGGCACGGTTCGTTCCAGGGTCCCAGCAAAGGAAGGGTTTAGGGCCTAGGGTCAAGGTTAGTAGGGAATAAGGCGGAAGACGGGACTATATTGTTTAGGGTTGAGGGGCTACTAGGGAATAAGAGAATATAGTATATTGGGTTTAGGGTTTAGGGGTCCGAAGGGAATAAGGGAACACATTATGCAGGGTTTAGGGCTTATAGCTTAGCGGTTAGTAAGGAAAAAGGAATATGTCATGTAGGGTTTCGGGTTAGTAGGGAATAAGGGAACGTAGTAAATAGGGATTATGTAGGAATTCCCGGCGTTGGTGTTGAGGAACTTAAGCTAAATTACTGCAAGATGGGTAGATAATTAGAAAATTATGGAGTTTCCTTATTACAGTAAGTTAGTTTAAGTTCCATAACAGCAACCCAGTGTTCGGAAGCTTGGAAAATGGCTAGTAAGATGGGTGGACTTTTTTAAGACATGGAACATCAGGACTTTTGGCTGACCAAGGTCTTGGTCAGGGTTTAGGGGAATGAGCCCCAAACTCTGGCTTCCACTTCCAGACGTGCCAGGGGGCGGCGACTTTCTCTGTCCCAAAATTCTAATTCCATGTTCTTTCCTGTTATCCCTGTACTACCCCTTTATACCCCTGTATAACTCCTATATAACCCCTATAGTAGCTTCTATTTCCTTTCCATTATCTCTATGTGTATATATATATACATACCCATTCAAGGGTTGAAATTGCAACCCCAGACCCCAAGCCCGAGACCTCGTAGTGCCTACTCTGAGATGCAACCCGGCAACCACCAAGGAGCTCTTCTGCAAACCCGTTGCCCCTACCAGAGAGAGTACCTAATCCCTTCCCCTGATGTTAAACCGCTTCACCCCGTAAGAGTAATTACTACCTATAAGACACCTCTTATATGTACTTATATACAGGTATATGTACACATATATAGGTATATATATATGTACACAAATCATTGGCGCATGTTTTTTTTATAGAAGACAGTGGGGTGTTCCGAATGCCTTCAGCCAAGGAGCCGTTTCCCTCATGCTGAAACACGCGGCTTGGGCTGGCTTCAGGTGCTAAGTACCCAGTGCCATCCAGACCCACAAAGTTCTTACAATCACGCTTCCAAGCCTTGGACTCCTGTATATTGCGTGGAGATGTCTATGGTCTAATCGCATGAAACCGTGAACCCTTGTTCCAAGGAGTCACAGTTGCACCTGCCCTCTGTTGCCTGCAGCCCCGGTGAACATAAGTCCACAGCAAGAGGAAGGACATGCTTGCCCTAAAGCCTGAGACCCTGATGCTTGCGTCTATCACCACTAGGGTTGTGCTTGTCCCTGAATAGTAGTTTCCATTTTCTTTCCTCGCATATCGCAGCTCACTCATGCTTGCTGCCCTGATCAAGGTTACTATTACCGCTATACAACCCCTGTAGTAGTTTCCATTTTCTTTTCCATCACCCCCGAAAAAACCCTGTATAGCACAACCCAATGCCTTGTACCCCATGCCATCTCTCAGAATAGTGGAATGGCCTGGGACACCCGTAGACAGCGCTGCTGCGACGTTCTGGACCAAACCTGTGCCAGGCAGCGGCAAGAGCTATGGCGCACTGACCCCATATTTCATGAAACTCTAACGAGCCGTCTTTGGGAGGCTTCATGAGGAACTTTTCACGTCGTGGGAATGAAGGATCTACGGCTGAAACCAAGCAAGGCATTCAAGTTCAATGGGTGGCACCGAGCAAGGTTGATTTAAAATCAACCTAGATAGAAGGTTCTCAACATTGATCTAGGAGGATCTTTGAAATAAACCTTTGCACCAGCACCATGTGCGTAAAAGCCGTTCCTTCGTCCAAGTTGCGACAAGCTGCCTGCCTCCTGGGAGATCCCAAATGGCCCAAAGCTGAGCTTTAGCTGTCTTTTACTTGAAACGCATTGACGAACAAACTCGCAGTAGCTCCTCCATACCCTTAGACAAGCTTCACATCTGCAACATATCTTTCTAGCTTTGCGCTAGTGATGCCCCCCTTGAACTTGGCAAAAGAAGAACTCTTACCATACCCTAACCCTTTACAATCAGGTTCCCTAATCCCTAATAATAGGAACCCTACGCTGAAACAAACTTTGTTGGTCACGCCTGCGGCCCTCACGCTCCCAAAACTAACACGGAAGTCCCAAAGTGCATTGTAGGCTTCTATATAGAATGCATGGAGGAAGTCTAGGGTTTAGGGTACATACGGGCCAAAATAACGTGGAAGAGCAAAATTAGCCTTACATTACTATCCTTGGAGGAGGAGACCGTATCAGTTTCTATTCCTGCATTTGGGGGAGCCACATGCCGCAGTTCTGTCCATTTCCTTTAGCTCATGAGTAGTTCTGTCAATTATGGATACTATTTGCGGAGCTTAGTCATGACAAATTCCTGTGCTAGCGGGGAAAGGATCAGAAGGATTGTTGTTGGGAGGGGGTGAGAATGGAGATACAGTCCCTCTTTGAGTCTGTACTTCGCAGTATTCAAGCCCTCCCTTGCATGATTCGAATGCTCCATTCTAAAGCGCTGTTTCACCATACGGTTTATGCATGGCAGCGCGCGGGAATTGGATCTTCAGAACCTTTGAAGTGCGTCAGGGGTCCATCGGAAAACGCGCCGGAGCATTGAAGTTGTTACCTCCGAAATCTACCTGCCAAAAAGAGGATACCTTCAATGAGCGTTCGAGTATCCTACATCAGAAAGATGCGAACTGGAAGGTCTTGGCTAAAGCGATGCCTTGACTTTGGACAAGCGCAAGGAGCAGGATGTTGGGTACAGGCGCTACCAAAAGGACAGCCCACAGGCTCTCATACTTGTACCTGAACTCCCATATGCAGCAAGACAACAGAACTCACCAAGACATGCTCCAAGGGCGACCCTTTTAAAACCCTTGCCACACTTTGCTTATTGCAGAGGCCTAGATCATAATTACCAACATTTTATGACCGCAGATTCCATTGTGTTGTCCGGTCTCTTCCAATCATCACTATACAGTTAGTACGACTCGGGCTGATATAACCCTAAACACTGAGGCTCCTATCCGGAACATGCTGGAGCCTGTGCAGAGCCCGTTCACCGCCACAAGGGTCCTGAGCTGAAGATTCGGAGTAGGGCCTCTCAGAAAAAGGGACCCCTATGGTATACAATGATTATAAGGGGATCATAACGGGCTTCGAGCGGGACATTGCCATCCATTTTATGAAGATTTTTTGTAAGCTCCTCATTGAGGATGCAAAGGATGGTATCCTTTGGTCATCCTTTGCACCCTCATTCAAGCAAGCGCTTCAACCTCCCCGAGTAGGCTTCCGGCTAAGAGGAATTTCGTAAATTCTTGGTGGCATGGTGGAATCAAGAACCCTGACAGTTAAGAACCCCGCGTTCTATGTAGAATTCTGAAGGGGGGGTTGGGGCCCATTTAAAGCCTCTTCAGACCTAAACCCTTTCACCCGAAAAGGCTACTGTGGAGAACTACTGGGCGTGAATCATCACCAATATTATGTTGAGGTCTGCTTGAATCACCCTGTATGCGAAATATCAGCGGAATCTGGGACCACAGTATTGGCAGCTACTTAGGCCCCTGTAGTACCCATAGAAAGGCAGCTCAGGGTTCAGGAACACCTGTTGCTCCGCTTGCTCACCAGATCGAAGCATCTGTGCCAGGACCGTTCCGGTAGCCAGCCTCAGGATTAGGGATTAGGGTTTAGGGCTGAACCCTGAGGGTCCAACTTGCTGGAGCAGCGTGTATTTAAGCTTGCTGAATCGTGCATAACCATACGAAAAGAACAGTTGTAAATGTGTAGAAAAACGCATGTGCGATTTGGTTAAGAAAGTACCCCCCGTTCAGGTACCTGTACCTTTATGGTAAGGGTTGAAGACTCATGAAGCCTTAGCATGGTACATGCTCTGACATTGCCCAAGAGTTCAGGGCTTCTGGTAGGGTCTGAGACGAAGGGATGAAGGCCTCAGGTGTATGGTCAAACGGTTTGGGCTAGGGATTTGTTCGTTAAGATTAAGCCAGGAATGAGAAGGACAAGGACCGAGCAGGGTTGTGCCCCAATTATAAGTAGTTACGGAGGCCCAAGAGCCTCCAACTGGTATTCTTTGACATCCTGGCCAAGAAGCATGGTCAGGTAGCCACATGCGGCCAAAGCCAGACGATGGCATGGAGTGAGATTCAAGTGCAAGAGCCTGGCCAGGGGCTGCGCGGTCGTAGGAACATATCGGGTTCACGGGAATAGTAACTACTTCTAGCTGGTTTCATGACTTGGTTTGTCACTGGGGGGGGGGGGATAACCTACATAAGTCCAGAAAGGGTACTTTAAGTAGGGGCTCGGTTCTTAAACTGAAATCCTAAACCCTGCTCCATGAGATATAACCCCAAGGCCCTGCACCCTGCCGTCTGATGAAACCTTGAAATGCATCCCCGTCATAGACGAAGTATCCCTGTAACTTTGAATTGTCTTTTCCATGTGATTTCCGGTGTAGGCAATTCCCTATACCCGTATCCCCTTTATAACAAGGGTGCCCTTTTTCTCACTGTTGAGCTTTAATAAGGAGATCCCAAACTAAAAAAGGAAAAAGGGTATTGCTGTGGTACCTAGTATACTGGAACCCACCCTTTTCCAACAGGCTTTCTGAGTCCGCCCGGACCCACCCTTAAGCCTGAACCCTAAAAGGGTACTACCGGGGCACCTAGGCCCCTGTATCAGCAACGACCAGCCTCGGCCCAAACGTCAAAAGGAGCATGGCAACAGCGCAGCAGCAGTTTTGCGAAGTAGCGGCTTTCGCAAGCGCTGGCTTGCCGAACAGCCTGGTTTCGGAGTTCCGCCGCTTGGGTACACGGCTCAGGGTTTAGGGTAGATTCTGAACACTTTTTGAGGAGGCTCTTGGGAGACTGTTGTAGGGTAGCAACATCAGGTCTTACAATAATGATCTGATGTCTCCCTGGTCTTTGGATGTCTTTCATTTTGAAAGCTCCATCCTATGGTTTTCTGGAGAAAATTAAAAGGTAAGACATCCAGGGTCGAAGGTCTTGCAGCATAGGGTTTGAAAGTATATGGTAATAGAAGTTGTTGAAAGGCTTCAGGTGATTGACTGCCTTATCTGCGGTCCAGGGATTAAACGCGGAATCCTAAACCATAAACCCTACAAACTAAGGGCTTAGGTCATGCGGTTGCCTTGCACCCCTAAACCCTAAATAGTAGTTTCCATTTTCTTTGCCATTATCCCTATATAACCCCATAGGTGTTTCCATCTTCTTTTCCGTTTTCCTGAAACCCTAAACCCTACAGAATTCCCAACATAACCCTGTAGGTTCATGTTCCACTGCGGAAAACCCTAAACCCTAAACCCTAAATAGCCGCAGCAGCTCCGCAACAATTGGCGAACTCCCTCCTGTTGACAACAGCACCTCCCCCATCCTAACAGGGGTATATGGGGATTTCCCGAAATTAATTAGGGTCCCCGTAAGGCGGGCTGTGACACTTTTATCTATGTTGGGCCCCCCTACATTGGGAAACTACCATATAGAGGAATGGAGAAGGAATAAAATGGAAACTACTATAGTATATGGGGGTTTATATTGGGATAATGGAGAATAAAATGGAAACTACTATAGTATATTGGGGTTTATATTGGGATAATGGAAAATAAAATGGAAACTACTATAGTATATTGGGGTTTATATTGGATATACGCAATCGATCCGAATTATGAAGGGTTTGGGTGCAGAGCTGGTGCTAGGAGTCTAGGGGGTGAGGGGTTTGCCATTGCCTTACACATGTCAACGTCATGTCGCGAGGCAATTTTTTTGGTCCTGTGCCAATATGTTGGGGGTTAGGGTTCAGGGTTTAGGGCCCCTCTAAGCGGCTATGTAGCGCATATCTTGAGAAGATCCCACATGCTTGGCCTGGACGTGATATGTGCTTTGCTGTGACCTTGGGCTGAACTTCTAGGATTGATCCCCCCCACCTACTGACTAGTAGTGATTTGAGGGGATAATTGTCATCATATGAAGACCTCACTACGTTCTTTCTTTTGAACCAAGAAATCATTGACAAAACAGAGGTAACTTGAACCACAAGTCAAATAAGCCTGCAAATCATCCAGGCAGCTGAGTCAGCACAGCCACACACAACATCAGCCTCGGAGAGCTTCAACATATGTTCATGCTTCAAGCTCTTTCTGTCACGTGCATTTAGGCAGCAGACTATGTTCAGGACTTGAGCATTTCATGATTGAATGTATCTTTCTCAGAGTTCCCATCCCCCAAACATTTGTGTAGCCCATGTTCTATGAGATCTGTGCAGGAATCTCACGATTTTGAGACACCAAGCAAAACAGGTGTAAGTATCCCCCTCAACGCAAACCTGTGATTCCTAGAAGCCTCCCTAGGCCCTAAGCCCAAAAAACTGCACTACCTGCTTTGTATAAACACCTCAGAAACAAGTAGCCGCATTTTTCGCTAGCCCTAGACCCTACACCTTGCCCTAAACCCTGAACCCTATTTTATAGGGGAGTAGTATAGGGGTTTATTGAAGGGGATACCCTAAATCCTATGATATAGGGGAGTACCATAGGGGTTATTAAGGGTGATACTTGTAGTGTAGATCCTGCGAATCAGGCTTCGCAGCTGGTTCCATAGGATGGAACTCGCAAGTCCAAGCACTGCGAAGGCGGCCCTGAAATGTCAGGACACTAGGGTTTAGGGTCGTATAGGGGTTACATAGGGTTATGTAGGCTTACATAAAGGCGATATAGGGTCATATGGGGGTTGCATAGGGTTAACATAGCGTTTTGTGGGGGGTCACATGGGGTTATATAGAGTTATAAGCGATTAAGCGATATAAATAGGGTTTAGGGTTACTACCCCGAGACTGGAGAATATCAGAAATCACATGGAATCTGCGGTTATATTATGGTTTATGATGTTGAAAGTTTCCAAAAATTGGGAGTCCCTTTCCAGGGGTCGCTAGAATAAGCAAAAGGTGTTTTGGTATACACAAATGCTTTTTCTTTGAAACTAATCCCCTCTCTCTCACTGTGGTTTGTTTGGGACATCCGTTTTACAAAGGCAGAGGGCCTCTGTACTTGCCCCATTTGAAGGCATCCCGAATGCCAGGGTCCCACCAAGACGCGCAAATATCCTAAAGACCGCGTTTGCAAAGACCCTCCGAAACACCGCATTTGTGGATCGGAATTTCAGAATGGTCCCCAAGCCCAAACCCTAGAGATCCCTTCACAAATGTACGCAGACGCAGAACTCCAAGCAGAAAATTTCCTGTGGAATTCATTGTGAGCAGGGCTTCAACTGCCAGCCATGGTGCAAATTTCCTATGCATGCGTCCCAGTTCTGACAGAATATGCTTCTACAATATGATAGGTTCTAACATCAAAAGAAATTGAGTGTCATCTTGGTGCAGAAGCCACAGGACCAGGAAGAATGGAGTCGCAGCAGATGCCAACAGACTCATTGCATTCACACACATGTTTGATATAGTGCTACTCGGATTTCAGTATTAAGATTTAGAGACGAATACTATTACAGCTCTTGTTGCGATTGCTGTCAATTACTACCTTACTGTTACTACTATCACCGTTACTCTTCAAATACGACTACCGCTACCATTCCTCTTCCTCCTACTATTGCTCTTGCTGTTGCTGCATTTGCTGTTACCCTTCAGGGTTGCAGGCTTGGCGTGCATTCTTTCTTAGACCAGCTTAGACGCGCTGAAGAAATCGTCCCACACAAAGGCTGTAGAGGCTACTGAAAGTTTTTTGTAAACAAAAATCCAACGCTGTCTGGGGCTCTTGGAGACTGCACAAATCAGGGACAAACTTGCGGCCAGGGCTCTGCAGAATAGCTCCAACAACATCCACTGCAGCCCTCTTCCGCAGCAAGGGCTGCTCCATCTGTTTCTTGCCTTACGGCGCAGGCTCTTTGCAAAGCAATTGTCTTTTCACGTTTAGCTCAGACCTTCAGACTGCAGCAAGAGACCCGTTGTCCTTCTGCGTCTCAAAGCATCACGCTCTGCTTTGGGGTAGGTAGGGGAAGGGGAACCTTTTGTGAGAAAGAATGAAAGGTCTCGGTACGGCTCAAGGTGGGGCTTCCGCTCAAAAGGAACTCTGCAAGTGTGGGGCTCGCGAGTTTTTGGTGCTTCGCCAAATGGCCTCTAGAATCTCTAATAGGGGAGAAACAGCCACTTGCTGAATGTCATCTGGGGCCAACAGGGTAGCATCAGGCAGCATCCTTACCCCAACAGTCCAGGCTGTGCTAGACAGCCACCGTCAGGAGCACAAGTAGAAGCAGCAGATTGCCACGCGTGAATAAGCAAATTCCCTAATCTACTGAGGCCTGTACGGTAATTGGAAGGTTGCCGGACTTCGCGGTTCCTAGCTCTACCTGGAAATTAGGCCACTTGTATATGGCCACCAAGAGGAACTCCCTGTGAAGTCACAAGAGGATGCGTTTTCCAAGGAGTTGCAAGGTCCTTTCAAACTTCAAGGGGTTGAATGCTCAGAGTCTCGGCTTGAAATCTCTTCGCTGCGTGTTGCATAATCTACAGGCCAATCGAGTGGTCGGTTATCAGGGTAATTATGGGGAACGTGCACAGGGATGCACTCTTTTTGCTTCCCTACAACCCTCAACCGTAGACCCTGAACCCTAAACCATAACACCACATGTTGCCAGATTAACATCCCTCCTCGTGCTTAATTAGAGTAGCAGGGAGTCAGGGAATGATATCCCTATAGTGGTCCCTCT
The DNA here is from genome assembly GCA_905231905.1 of Symbiodinium pilosum. Taxonomy (NCBI): domain Eukaryota; class Dinophyceae; order Suessiales; family Symbiodiniaceae; genus Symbiodinium; species Symbiodinium pilosum. Next base: position 13,710 of record CAJNIZ010019757.1, on the reverse strand, counting down.
AATCCCAAAGGTCCATTCCTGCAGTTTCTACTGAGCACTAGAAAGTTGTGTACTGGTGGTCTGGTAACCTGGTATACTGTGAGGGGATATCCTTGCGACTTACTCCACTGCATTGCGAAACAGCTTGACTAAAACAAACCCGTGGTACGCCATTATTACAGCGTTGCTATGGAGGGAATGTAGATAAGGAATAAGTAATCATAGCAGGTGGGAGCTTGTGGTGGTTTGCCGGTTAGCTTGAGGGACAGGGGTTAAATTCTGGTAAGCCGAGTGGCTCATCCCCGCTGTGAGGCTGCAGGCTCACAAAGCTATCCCATCATTGCCGACTGCAAATGGCCAGCGGCGAAGAAATGCACCTACTCATCCATAAACGATGCGTTGCTCAACCGACCATCCCGATAAGTGTCTGAAGGGCGAAATGATGACAATCCAGAGGATCCTCCCACACCACGTAAATGCTCAAGGATAGTGAGGTCGTGTGAGGTTGGATTCGTCCATCCTACATATGCTGTATCGCCGTTGTTGGACCTTAAAACCTACCCTTTCTGAAGGCACCGCTAAACAAAAGCAAGCAGAAAAGGAGCTCAAGGTTCCAAAACATCTGGCATGGTTTCTCAGTGGTCTGTGACGAATCCAGTCGTGCTTTTCCTCGAGAGCAGCGGGTCATATAATCATCATGCTTGCGGCGCACTGCCGAGCGGTCGACGGCTGGCACTTTTGGCCACGTGTTGGGAGTTAACATGGAGGGAAGGAGTGATACATGCTTCAAGCATTCCTACTGCCGATGAAGGAAGCTCCGGACAAGCCTCTCTAGTGAAATTAATTCTCTGAGAGTTCTGGACCTGTGCAGGGTTCCCCCACCGACATTATCACATCCTGTCACCTTACCCAAAGAGGTCGCTCAGCTTTTGCAAGCTTATGCAGCCGAGCGATGATGGATTTCGCAGGCTCGGCCACTGCGGCGTCGGGGTGCTTAGCGCACATCCCAACTTCCTTCCCAATCTTCGTCTCCTGGGTTTGGGCTTTGTCGAAGCTATGGTTCCAAACAGAGCCTGTCATCAGAGAATGGCTGATTTCCAGACATCCTGCACAGACCCGGGTACAAGGCGTTTGATGGATCCGAATTCGCCTAAATAATTACCGTATCGTTTTGAGCTCCATTTGATATACTCTTTTCAAATTTCCATACTCATATAAAGAATCAAACAATCTAAGACCATGTTCTTGGTATTGTGCGCCGTTTTGTCAACTACGCGCTTTTTAACGTGGACTTCTCCCAAAGCACTGCTCGACAATGACAGCCCTGTGTAATGCACTCCTAGATGTTCCCAGCACTACTCCCAAATTCAAAAAGGACCACAGAGGAAAGAACCGAGTTCCAACAAGAATCCCACAAGCTGGTCCTCAGTAGGGTAGGCCCTGCATCATCCGGAATGTTGAGCTCTGTAACCCATTACACCATCCATGGGACCTACTACATACCTAATCGCCAGGCAGACAAGATCCCAGGTGAAAGCCGAGTTTCTGTTATAGGGTTTATACGGGGTTATATAGGGGTTTTTATTGGGATAATGGAAAAGAAATTGGGAACCACTCTATATACATATACATATATATATACACATATTCGGATAATGGAAAAGAACATGGAAACTATTCTATATATATATATATACATACATATATATATATACATTTATATTGAGAATTTAGGGGCCAAGTTTCTGAGGCCACTTCCCAGGTGAGAGGAAGAGAGTCCAACTCCTGCAGAAACAGCTTGAGGCCGCCAACATCATTAGCCTCAAAGCTGTCCTCGGTCAGAACTTGGTTTAGGGTTTAAAGAACTTGGTCATATAGGGATAATGGAAAAGAAAATGGAAACTACAAAGGTTATAGGGGTTATATAAGGGTTATAGAGTATAGATTGGGGGTTATATTGGGATAGTGGAAAAGAAAATGTAAACTACTGTAATGGGGTTATATAGCTTTGGTGATTTGGGAGTTTCCCAAAATTAGGGGTACCTTTTTGGGGGTCCCAATAACAAGGACTACAGCATTTGGGGGTCTATGTTGGGGTGCCCCCATTTAGGGAAGCTGCCAGTTAGGGAAGGGTGGGTTCTTACACCTTTCAGGCCGTTGGATCCAAATTTAAGGGAAGTACAACCGCACTTATAGCTATAAACCCATGGTTCCATTCTCATGAACCTTGCGCGTGGGCTTCCATCACTCGCAAAAAAAGAGGCACAAGCTGAAAAAAGCATGACTCGCAATCCGCGTCACTTCGACACCCACTTCTTGTGGGTTTGGGGGTCATGGGGTCGGATGGGATATGATAGCTAAGCTGGGTCTTTTGCGGGACCTGATGAGAGGGATTGCATGCTATTGGAGGTACAGCAGATAGAACCTGGGATCAGAACCGAAAGGAAGTCGGAGTCAACAGGCGTGAGGTAGGCATTCAGCGCTTGCGGCCCTAAACCCTAAACCCTAAACCCTGTAATTTCACGGACAGCTTGCGGGGATCACGGTATGCCCTAAAAAGGATCAAGACCCCAGCGTGGCCGTGAAATTTCAGTCGGAGGCTTGACTCCGAAGCCGTGTCAGTCCCCAAAAACATGACAATTCCAAACATTACGAGAATAAGCCAGGAAATGGGGTCATAGGACAACACTCTCTGATTGAAAAAGCCAGCGTCAACCGCACAACCGTATTTTCTTCAAATCAATTGACCTTCGCATTCATCCCTCATCTTTGGAGTGCTGCTTATCTCGGGCCCTGCCAAGACTGACATGATTCTTAGTGACCTAGTAGTAGCTACAGCTGGGCACATCCGTTATAAGTTGCCGTAGCTCCACGAAACGCTTAAGCTCAATTGAGTCTAGCTGTGCGAGAGGCTGAACCCTGAACCTGGAGCTCATGTAATACGACCCCCTTCTTTCAACCCAGGACTCAATACGACCCCCCCAACCCTAAACCCTAATCCTGAATCACTGAGCCAACTAGTCATGCGCCAAGAGTCGCTGAGGTCTTGCTTCAGCGACTTAAGAGCCTCTAAGGTGCTGATGGATTTCGTCTCGTTGTCCTTCCTTGATTGGGCGTTTAGCATTCTTGTTGGGGGGCGACTTAAGGCTCAATGTGTGCACTTTGACTTAGCCACTAACCTTGGCAGTGCTAAACATGGCCATGCACTATACCCAAATACTTGTGACTCAAGCCACAACCACTACAAGAGGATGCTGAAGAATAGCGCAGATTCTGTGTGATGACTGCAACTTGGTCTTTGAGTTCAGTGTTCTGTGGATCCAGAGCCTGTGCCTCCTTCAGCACAGCTAAAGCTTCCGCGGACTTCCCGTCCTGTGCTGCGTCAATACTGCCATCAGTCGTGTTAGAAAAATACTGTGCAATATTTAGTGGCACTGATGGAGGTCCCTTTTGCTTTGCTGCATGTTCTAGAACTGTCACGACAGACATCGTTGCATAATACCAGAGTCTTGCAGCAAATGCCCCCATGATAACTCATGAGCTTTCGAGCTTTGTTCTAGCAACTGAAGACTGGAATATGCAGAATAGCCAACCCTCAGAACGAGCTTTTTTTGGGAGTGAGCAACATGACGAGCTTTGGCTTTGAGTTCTGGGTCTACAAGTATCCATTGGTATCGGCAACTTCTGGAATCGTGACAGGACTCGTTCCCTATAGTCTAAACTAATTACTAGCATCCCCCTTAATAACCCCTATAATACTCTCCTATATATTCCCGTATAAAACCCACTTTAGGAAGTTGAGACTATAGCTCCTGCCCCTAAAATACCTGAAGCCCTGCGCTGGCCCATACTAACTGGTGGGGAGGCTGGAGTAGAGCTACCTTCAAAAAGCCTCGCCCGTAAAGGGGTTAAGAGGAACCAGTGCTTGTGTTCGGCTTCGGCTTTTTGAGCCCAAACTGCCTAAACCTGGGTACTGAGAATCGTGCATCTCCCTGGCGTGATCTATCAAGTCTCTAAGAATTGGGTTATAAGGCTTAAGGTTCGGGGAGGTTTAGGGTTTAGGTCCGAATCGTCGATTCCCCCTCCAAGCAGCAATGAAACATTAGTAGGAGTACTAGCTACTAACAATACTACTACTACTACTACTACCACCACTACTACCACTACTACTAATAACAATAATACAATCACAATGTAATTGAAAAGGCAAGACTGACTGACCCAACCCTTTGTCCCAGAAAGGCCTCTGAGAGCCGCCATGCCAAAGTGCATCGGCTCTTGACCTGGCGCTCTACTTCTACGAATCCAAGGAACTGGGCTGAGGGTTTCGAGTTTAGGGACATACCAGGACCTGTGGGGAAAGATATGGTACTAGGACTTACTTGGTGAAAGATTGTCAGGGCATCTGCATCATCAGAAATGTTGCCCCGTCTCAGGATTGTATTGATGGTCCGCTGTTTCGAGGCCTGAGGCAACTCAGCATGACAAGCACACAAATCTGCTACGTTCCGCTCCAACTTGTGCCACCAAGCTGTCTACCACGCATCCTGCTGCGCTGTAATCCTTGGTTATATCCATGGAATATCTGCCATAGCTATATGGCCAACGAAAACAAGACCTCCTCCATAAGGGCTTTCCGAAGCTTGCAGACTACAGGCCAGTGGAAGATGCTGCGCACTCAGTCGAAACAACTGCAAAGTTTGACCGCCTCGACATCTGCAGGGATTCTGGACACCCCGCAAGCCTGGCACGGCTGGCAGGCCACTGCTAGAAAGAGGCCCGGGTTTATCTAAGCTCTTGATTCCTGACACCCTCTACCCCAACTCCCTCAAGCCAACAACGGAGCTGACCCCCACAAAATGACACCAAAACTACATTCCAGGGGACCATTGGACGGTTCCATTTTTGGATCTTTATTTGAGCCAAACGCCCGTACATTCGCAGGAAACCAGGGGATTCCAAGATTGCCCTCCTTAATCCGTCTGCATGGCTGAAGGCAATCAGGCTGAATAGCCCTTAACTTAAGACCTCCGAAAGCAGTCCGCAACAGCAGCCCGAGCCCTGAGATTCGCTGAAATCAGGCTCTCGGCAAAGATACATTATTAAACGCGTGCCCGTGTATACAGGGTCCGAAAGCATCATATAGACAATGTCAATTTGAAGTGCCTGAGAACACATTTCCGATGAGTCGCATATGAAGTAACATTACTGTACGTATATATTGGGGTTATATAGGGATAATGGAAAAGAAAATGGAAGCTACTATAATAGGGTATATATTCGGGTTATAATAGATGATAGCTTTTTTTGTCTGAGCGGCTCTGCGCTTTTATCAACGCTTACGCAGAATCCCTCAGCTCGACTTCCTAGGACGTCAGCCTTGTCCGGGATTACGCTCTGCCAAAACTACTTGGGGGTTTCCAAGAATTAGGGGTACCATTTTAGGGTTCCCCGTAGTAAGGATCATAGTATTTTGGG